>BTHU01000021.1:6715741-6858241 GCA_036184795.1 Tokudaia tokunoshimensis | reverse complement strand
TAGGCAGGAAAATGAGTCTCAGAATGATTTGTGAGAATTTTCCCTCTGGGCTGAAAAAACAACAAGGAATAAGAGTACTTGCTGTGGACTCCCAGTTCAAGTCTTTGGTAGCACATAAAAAGCTTGGTTTAGTCGTATATGCCTGTGTGTAGGCCCTGCTCTCCTACTGCACCCAGACTCTCTCCAGCTGAAACGCACACTTAGGAAGAAAGGCAGCCGTGGTTTCTCGTTCCATGTCACAATGTTGAGCAAGGGTATGGGGTGGGCAGGTGCAGACTGCAGGAGTTCTGCTCAAAGCCTCTGGGTCTTACCCTCCCTCCACCTTGCTTCCCCCCTTCACTGCCATTTAGAGGAGAGGCCCCTAATTGCAAGGTGGAAGACCACTAATGAGTCTGTTAAGGACCTCAGAGACAGCACTGATGGCCCTAAAGGGCTTTCCTGAGTTTCCTTAAAAGCCCTGGTGGCTTTTTTTTTTTTTAAGAAGCCTCCATTAGCAGGAGGATTAATCGCCAGGCAGATCTCAGCCACCTCCTTGGAAGGTGGCCCCGCTCCCTCAGCTGTCCTGCTGAGCCCTCAAGTCAGAGAGGATGAGGTCTGGGGTTTAGAAACACCCCATTCATGACCTTTCCCACCTAAGCCCAGGCAGAGAGACAGGGGTTCTGTGACACAGGAAGATGAGGGATACTCAGAGCTGAGGGATAGAGCCCTGCGAGACAAGGGAGGGGCCTCTAGAGAGTGATTGCAGCGCGCCTCAGGGGAATGCAAACGACATGCAAAACATGCAAACCATTAGTGATTAGTTGTGGGTCAACAGCTCCAGGGCCCTCTGAGTAATAAGTTGGCAACTCTAGAGTTTAAAGCGTCTGATTGGGCCCAGGGGAAGAAGCAAGGGCTGGCCTTGGTGGGCCTCACTAGGACCTCTAACCCCTCAGGTCATCAGCCCTCCTGGGTCCTTTCCTCATCAGTGAGGGTCTCAGGCAGCTAGGGACTCACAGGAACCTGCCTTCATGCTGCAAACTGCTCCTTCTGCAGAGCGAGACTGGCCCTCAGACCTGAGGTGGCAGTACCAGGCTCAATTGCTCAGCAGGGGCTGAATGGAGCTACTTCTCATGCTCTCGCTTTTGTCATCACCATGGGAATTTCTTTTCTCCCGTCTCCCTCCCTCAGCTTTTCCTCCAGCCTCCCACTCCTTGCAGAGCATATTTGCCTAGTCCTTCCTATCTCCCTCCCAACCTGTTAGTGAAACCTGGTTTTAGTGCCCTTGTGACTCTGATCAGCCGGATTTAGAGTGTGGGGAGAAAGGACCTGCTCTATCATTTCAAATATGGGAGCTGCCAATCATGCTGGTCTCTGACGACATGGATACTCTCAGGAGCATCCCCCTGCATCACACAGGGTCTTATTCACCACATGTCAAGGTCTTCAGTGCAGACAGAACCCAAGAAGTCGTTGCCTTCTGAATGCCTGGGCTTGCTCCCAGGACTTCTGTGGAAGAATATTTTCCCCCCTTGGGGCTCTGCCACAGCAGGGGTAAGAGGAGTAAATCCAATCAATATCTGCCAAGTCCCTGCCTGGTGCCCCGCAGCGTTGGAAGGTACCTTAGATTGCAGGCAGGAGGGGAGGTTGGGGGCTGGGAGTTGGTATGGGCAGAATGGATTCCCAGAAGCCATCTGTGCTGAAATCCCTCCCTCAACCATCTCAAACCAGCTCCCCTCAACCTGTAGGAATCAACCCTCTCCAGAACAGCCCCTCAGAGGTGACAGGTTCTTGAAAACAAGACAGGAGGGAAACCCAAGGGTGGGGTGGTCAGGAGGCCACTGCTTCTGCCTTCAGTGTGTGCCGGGAGGGGCACGGGGGGGGGCGGAGAGACGGTAGGGACGGACCTTAGATCAGTGCCTGGAGGTATGATCTGAACTTCAGTCACGGTGATGTATGTAACAGGGGGGCTGGCAGTCTGAGCTATGCCGAGGAAGGCTCCTGCTGGCTTCTTTCCTAGACTCCAGCCAGCATTCTGGCTAGCTCTGGGAGAAGAGGTGGTCTTGGTTACATCTCCCGACCCCCTACAGTAACACTTGGCAGTCAGCAGTCTGGGAGCTTCCTCCCAAGTCATCTTTCTCCTGAACCTTCCTGAGGGATACCAAGAGGAGAAATGGGAAGCCTGGAGACTAGCCCAGACGGTAATCAGAAACCCCTCACCTGAAAATGGGAATTACCCCCACTTTCCTCCTGGGGCTGAGGCTGAGGCAGATGAGGGAGGAGGACGGTGGTTAAGAACAGGGGAAGGTCTTCAGTGCACAGGCTTCGAGGATGGCCCTGCGGGCTCGCCGAGACGTAGAAGCTCTTCAGCCTGCCCAGCTCCATCTGACTCCCATTCTGAGAACTCTAGCTGTGCCCTGCCTCCACCTTAAAATGTATCAGCTCTCCCTGCCTCCTCGACCCCCCCCCCCGAACCCTCCCCCCGCCTCCGGGCGGGAGACCCTCCTTTGCCATTCCCCACCCCCACCCCCGCAGCAGTCTCCTTGGTGACATTGCCAGAGCGGCTAGAAACAGGCCCCTGCCTCCTGGCCGCCTCTTTGAGGGCAGCAGCTTCTTTCTCGGTCCCTCCCTCCTCCCCCGCGGTGGCTCAAGCTGTACTAGGTTCTCAGCCTTCCAGTGTGTGCAATTTTTAAGGATGCTACCTCTGCAGCCACCAGGGGAGGATCAGGAGGTATATATGGGGTGGGGTGGGGCTGGCTCCTCTCTGGGTGTCTGAGAAACAGAATCCCCCTCTTCTCAAACTGGAGCAGAATTCTGGATAGAATGATCCCCAGCCCCGCCCTTAATCCCCACCCTTACTCTGATTTCTGAGCTGGGATTAAGGGTGGACCAAGGAGGAGATCCAGGCAGGGCCTACATTAGGGCGTCTTACTGTCCCGGCTAGTTTTACATCAACTTGACACAAGCTAGAGTCATCTGAGAGTAAGGAGCCTCAGCTGAGGCAATGCCTCTGTAAGATCTGGCTGTAAGGTATTTTTATAAAGTATTTTTGTAATTAGTGTTTGATGGGGGTGGGGTATAGCCTATTGTGAATAGTGCCATCTCTAGGTTGGTGGTCCTGGGTCCTATGAGAAAGCAGGCTGAGTAAGCCTTGAAGAGCAAACCAGTAAGCAGCACCCCTCCATAGCCTCTGCATCAGCTCCTGCCTCCAGGTTCCTGTCTGGTTTGAGGGTTTGGCTTCCTTCATTGGACTGTGACTTGGGAAAAGTAAGGCAAATAAAAATAAACGTTTCCTCCCTAAGTTGCTTTTGGTCATGATGTCTCATAACAGCGATAAAGACCTTAACTAAGACACTCACTAACCTTGGGACTAAAATTCTAGAACAAGGTGCTTGTGTGGGCAGGGAAGGGGGAAGAATCTTCAGTAATTAAGACAAATATTTTTTAAATACAATACTTAAAAAAAATCAAAGTTAAGGGCTGGGGAGATGACTCAGTCAATAAAATGCTTGTCCCATAAGCCTGAGGTCCTGACTTTGATATTAAATATCTAGGGCTCAGTGGCATGCACCAGTAATCTCAAGGAAGCAGAAGGGGATCGCTGGGGCTCACTGGTCAGCCTAGTCTACACTGTGGATCCTGAGCCAATAAAAACAAGACTTGTCTCAAAAAAACAAGGCTTCTGAAGAATGACACCTGAGGTTGACCTGTGTCCTTTGCACACGTGTACACACATGAACACGTGTGCATACACACACACACACCAAACTCGTTTTTTTTTTTTTTTTAGATTTTTATTGGATATTTTCTTTATTTACATTTCAAATGTTATCCCCTTTCCTGGTTAAACCCCGCCCCCAAACCCCCATTCCATCCCCTTCCTCCTGCTTCTATAAGGGTGCTCCCCCACCCACCCACCCACCTACTCCCTCCTACCCACCCTCAAATTCCCCTACACTGGGGCATCAAGCCTTCAATGTACCAAAGGCCTCTCCTCCCATTGATGCCCGACAAGGCCATCCTCTGCTACATATGCAGCTGGAGCCATGGGTCCCTCCATGGATACTCCTTTGTTGGACACACCAAACTCTTTTAATACTAAACAAAACCTATGATTGTAGTAGGCAAAGGGAAGCAATCTTTCCCAAGAGGTTTATAACCTGATTTCTGTTCTGCTGAATATACTGAATGACTCGGGAGTTTCAATCAAAATAAGGGCTAGTCCTGGTCTTGACAGGGAGTGGAACCTGCCTCATCTAGGTGGAACCAGCCTCATCTCGCCAGCCCTTAAAGGAGAAGCTGGAGAGATGGCTCCGTGGTTAAGCCGGTTCTGGCAGAGAACCTGGATTCAGTTCCTACAGGCAGTGGCTCACACATAACGGCCTTGTAACCCCAGTTTCAAGAGATCTGTGACCCTCTGGCCCCTGCATTTACATGCACACATACCTCCACATAGACACTTCCGCATACATACACTTTTAAAATAAAAAATTTAAGTCCTTAAAGGGGAAAAGGGAGATGGAAGAGCCAGGACCAAAGGATGGAAATGCAATATTGTTCTGACGCAGACTCAAGAACAATGCGATGCGTTCTGGGTGCTAAGGAGGTGCGGGGCTGCTTCCTCAGGAATACCAGCAGCTTCTAGAAGCCACAAAAGGCTCCCTTGGGTCTCCAGAAAGCAATGAAGTCCTGCTGGCACCTCGGTTTGAGCTCAGTCGGATTCTGACTTACAGAACTGTAAAATAATAAATTTGTGCTGCTTGGAGGCGCTAAGCTAGCGATCATGTGTAACTGCAGCAAAGAGAACTGAACAACAGTGAACGTGTGTTCCCTCTCGGTGCCCATGAGGGACTGGTTCTGAGACCCCGTGCAGACAACAAACTCCAAGGATGCTCACGGCTCTTACTTAGAACACCCTAGTGTTTGCGTACAGGCTATGCTCACCGACCAGTATGTGCTAATCCTCTGCAAATAGCAGTTTTACTGTATCGTTTAGGGAATAATAGAGAATAATAATAGAGAGGAAAAAGTCTGTGTCTGTTTTCTTTCATTCCAAGTATTTTGCGGATGCCTAAGTCTGCGGGTGCAGAAACTGCAAATACAGAAGGCTGATAAATAGAGATGGAACCGGAGAGACTAGGTTTCTGGCAGACTTCACCTTGGCTCTGTTGCCCACTCAGCCTGAACTTCAGGGGAAAAGGGAGAAGGGTAAGGCGACAGGGCAGAACTGCCGAGGTCTGAGGGCACCATGGCACTCCTGACAGTCACTGGATGACAGACAGTTGGCCTCAGAGCGTGTTAGAGGAGGAAAAGGGATCAAGAAAGGCACAAAGGGCATTAAGGTACTAGGACTCCACCCAGAAAAGAGACCACAGGGAACGTGCAGAAAACGGAAGTCCAAAGTTAGAGGTATCATGCGTTTCTGTATGATACTACTATTATTATTACAAGGTCTCATGTAACCCAGGCTAGCTTTGTACTTGCTTCGTAGCTGGGGATAACTTTGAACTTCTGATTCTCCTGGTTCCCCTCCCAAGAGCTGAGATTACAGGGGTACCATTGTGCTGGGCTCTGAAGTGCAGAAGACGGAAGGGGGCTCTGTGCCTGCTTAGTAAACTGCAACTCTGAACGTTAGGAATGAATGCTTCTGAAGAATGCTCATAGTTACAAAGTTAAGTATCACAGGACTTAAAATGAACCAGCCATTTCCATTCCAGCCTTTCCACCCTGTAGCCCAGACCCTGAGGCTGAGGCGGTCACTTTTATACTGTTTTTGTTTTTCTAGGATTTATTTCAGTTGTTTCTTTTGTTTGTTTGTTTGTTTTTTGAGACAGGGTTTCTCTGTATAGCTCTGACTGTCCTGGAACTCACTCTATAGACCAGGCTGACCTCAAATTCAGAAATCTGCCTGCCTCTGCCTCCTAAGTGCTGGGATTAAAGGCGTGTTCCACCACTACTCGGCTTCAGATGTTTTTAAGACAACTAATAAATATATTGAAGTTTTTTATATTTTACAGTTTAAGTCTTGACTATTGGTCTCGTACAAAGGGAGATAAAATGTTATGTTGATTAGCCTATCCTCCACTTTTCTTCAATTACGCCTTTAAATTGTCAATTTAAAAATTACATGTATTTATTCTCTCTCTCTCTCTCTCTCTCTCTCTCTCTCTCTCTCTCTCTGTGTGTGTGTGTGTGTGTGTGTGTGTGTGTGTGTATGTGTTTGACAAGAGGTCAGAGGACAACTGTTTCTAGTTGGTTATCTTATTCCTCCATGTGAGTCCTGGGCGTAGAACTCAGATGGTTAAGCTAGGTAGTAAATATCTATACATGGTGAGACATCTCAGCAGCCCAATTTTACCACGTTTAAATCAATACTTGATGTTTATTATGGCTTTATAAATATTTAAGGCTAAGCAAGATAATGTGTTCTAGTTGTATTTTTAACTGCGTTACTTCTCTCATTGAGTTAATTATTACTTCTATTTTTAAAACAATCTAATTCATCTTAGAAGTATTTATCAGAAATTCCATTCCAAAGTTTAAAAAAAAAAGTGCATGAGTGTTTTGCCTGCTTGTAGGTCTGTGGCTTTAGAGGACATGGGATCCCTGGGACTCAGAAGTGCAGATGGTTGTGAGCCGCTATGTGAGTTCTGAGAATGGAACCTGGATCCTCTTGCAAGTGCAGGCGGTGATCTTAACCACTGAGCTATCTCTCCAGGCACTCAACCCAAAGTTTTGATCTGTAAAGTAACCTGACAATCTTGCCATTTGTTTCCCCTTACTGGAAGCTATAATTTGCTGGGAGATAGGGTAGAATTGTACTGCCCAGACTGCCCTGGAACTCCTTCACTGAAATCATTCTCCCATCTCAGCCTCCCAGGGATCTAGGAGGATTTGTGCATGGCACTTCACCAGGCCCTTTGATGATGTCTTTTCTTTCTTTCTTTTCTTTCTTTCTTTCTTTCTTTCTTTCTTTCTTTCTTTCTTTCTTTCTTTCTTTCTTTCTTTATTAGATATTTTCTTTATTTACATTTCAAATGTTATCCCCTTTCCTGGTTTCCTGGTAAATAGGTTATTTACAAAGGAAAAGGGAATCAAAACAGACTCAGAATTGTCTTAAGAGTGTAAACTCGAAGACAATAGATCAAATTCTAGAGTTTGAAACAGTTTCCAAAGTAGTTTTATACCCAGCAAAATTATCAACCTGGGGCAAATAAAGACTAACCCATCCCCCCCTTCCCCTGTTCACCAACCCACCCACTCCTGCTTCCCTGTACTGGCATTCCCTACACTGGGGCTTTGAGCCTTCTCAGGACCAAGGGCCTCTCCTCCCTTTGATGTCCAACAAGGCCATCTTCTGCTACATATGCAGCTGGGGCCATGGGTCCCTCCATGTGTACTCTTTGGTTGGTGGTTTAGTCCCTGGGAGCTCTGGGGGTACTGGTTGGTTAATATTGTTGTTCCTCCTTTGGGACTGCAAACCCCTTCAGCTCCTTGGGTCCTTTCTCTAGCTCCCCGATTGGGGATCCCATGCTCAGTTCAATGGTTGGCTAAGAGTGTTCCCCTCTGGAGTGACATCTTTCCTAAAAGTTTCAGTCCTTCTGCATTTTGGGCAGATGCTTCTCTGGGACTAACCAGTCCTTCTGTGTCCAAGTCCTGAGACTCCATCTGAGAAATGTCTTCATGTTTCTTCTCTGTTGGAATACTTCCTTGAAGTATAAAATTTTCCATCTTGATTGGTTCCCTCCTTCTGGTATATTTTCCACAGATATTCGAGGGAGTGTCTATAGAAGGCATGTACTTTGAGAACCTGTATATTTGAAAATGTCTTTATTTGCCCCAGGTTGATAGTTTTGCTGGTATAAAACTACTTTGGAACCTTTGTTTCAAACTCTAGAATTTGATCTATTGTCTTTGGGTTTACACTCTTAAGACTTAAACAATTCTGAGTCTGTTTTGATTCCCTTTTCCTTTGTAAATAACCTATTTTGACTTTGTGAAAGCTTTTAGATTTTTTAAAAATTTGTTATTACATTAATTTGTGTGCACGTGCATATGAATGCATGCGTATCATGATGTATTTGAAGGTCAGAGGACAATTTGTGGGAGTCAGTTCTTTTCTCCCGCTATGTGGGTTCTGGGGTCCAGACTTAGGTCATTGGGTTTGGCAGCAAGTACCTTTGCCCATTGAACTTACTTTTTAGCTCTCTTTTTATTTTTATTTTTTTCAATTTCACATTGATAGAGCGCTTTTCTGGTCTTTGTTCTGGTTGATTTGAAGGATGACTTTTAGTGCTAGGAAATTTTCTTGTATTTTTTTTTCTGATTATTTTTCATCTCCATAGTTCATTCGTTTGTTCTTTCTTTCTTCCTTCCTTTCTTTCTTTTTTTCTTCCTCCTCCTTTCTTCCTCTCCCTCCTCCTCTTCTTCTTCATCCCTCTCCATTTCTTTCTCCCTCTTTTTGACACAGAATCTTACTCTGTAGTGCAGGCTAGCCTCAAACTCCTCTAGCCTTAGCCTCCTGTATGTAATACTAGCATGCCTGAATCTTAAGCTTTATGACTATCCTATAGGTCATCTGTTGGACCTTCTCATCTGATCATTGACTTATTTTTTTTCTTCTCCCTTCTCTATTGTTTTCTGTTTGTTGATATTTTTGTTTTTGTTTTGTTTAATGGGAAGTTTCCACAAATTTGCATTCTATCTCCTATATTGAATATAAGCTATTTTTTGCATATTAATAAATAAATTAATCAATTAGGTTTCTATGTGTAGCCCTGACGGTCTTGGAACTCACTCTGTGTTTTTTAAAACACTGTCTTTCAGAATGCCTCTATAGTTTTTATTTTGTTTTGTTTTGTTTTGGTTTTTGAAACAGGATCTTACTGTGTGTTCCAGGTTGGCCTATAACTCAAGAGTCTCCTACCACTACCTCCCAAGTACTGGGTTTATAGGTTTGTGATGCCCAATCTAGTTCCTTTTTTAACTCCATTTCATAAATATAACACTAATGGATCTCTCTAGAAATAATTTTTAAGGATTTACAGATTTTATCTTGTATGAGTGCTTGTATGCCTGTATGTATAGTGTGTGTGTGTGTGTGTGTGTGTGTTGCCTGTGGATCCAGAATCTAACTTGGGATTCTCTGGAACTGGAGTTACTGGACTTATGACATGTAGGTGCTGGGAATCAAACCTGAATCCTAAGCCAGATCAGGAAGTACTCTTTACTCCTAAGCCATCTCTTTAGCTTCTTATTGCAAGATATTTGATCACACTGTGAACCCCAAGACTGTGTTATTTACTAAAAAAGCTGTTTCTACTTGTGGCATGGCTCAGCCTTAGCATGCATCTTTTAGTCCCTCTAGTTGGAATATAGAAATGCACTTAGTACAGACCTTTAATCCCAAACAATAAAGGCAAAGTTAGTTTGTAGAGGGAAGCAGCCATGTTTGAAAGTGATGTCTAATTGAGTGTCAGACAAAGAGATGGATCAGAGAAAGATTTGACAGAATAGAACATGCCCAACTCTCACAAGAAGAGAGAAGAAAGAGAAGTTACTTACGGGTCAGTCCAGAGAGAGAGGAAGCAGTTTTATCAGGAAAGTTTTACAGAAACATGTTGAAGAGAAAGCAAGCTAGACACAGGTAAAGACAGAATGAGCCAGAGAATGAGAAAGAGCCACAAGAATAGAACATATTGCCAGAGTTAGTCTGAGACCAAGCAGAACAAATTTAAGAAACTGAGAGAAGCCAGACTGAATCAGTCAACTTGGAGTTTGAGCCAGAATAGCTGAGTTGATCCAGCCAGTAAAAGCTCAGAAGGAACTGGAAAGGGTGAGCATATTCTGCGGCAAGTCTCAGAGGCTGAAAACATTCTGGACCTAGATAAGATTGTACAGAGGCTAGAAGCCTCTAAGACTAGGCCTAGGTTAGCTGGCTGAGGCAGTAAGCCTTGGAGATGACAATTACAACAGGTGAATAAAAGATAGTTTTATGGGCTGGAGAGATGGCTTAGTGGTTAAGAGCACTGACTGCTCTTCCAGAGGTCCTGAGTCCAATTCCCAGCAAACACATGGTGGCTCACAACTATATGCAAGGGGGTGAGGTCCAATGTCCTCTTCTAGTGTGTCTGAAGACAGCTACAGTGTACTCATATACATAAAATAAATTAGTCTTAAATAAAATAAATAAATAAAAAGAAGTTACTTTTACAACCACTATTTGTTTGTTTGTTTAGTGTGGGTGGGTGTGTATGTGCACGCAAGAGCACACGGGAGCATACATGTACACAAGTGCACGTGTGCTTGCCACAGTACACATCTGGAAGTCAATGGACAACTCAGAGGATAACCCATGGGACACCTCTCTCCTACCATGTGGGTCTCCAGCACAGTTCATGGGACTTGTCTGAACACGCCTTCATTTACTTTTATGTTTCTTTCTAAACTTTGTATGTTTAGTTTCTCTGTGTCCTTAGGAAGAGAGAGCTCTCCTCATGGTCCTCTCTACCGCATGCTGTGGTCTCTGTCTGTTGGGTTGGAGACTTCCTATACACTCGTGACAGTCCTTGCTGTCTGTTCTTATCTGCCAGGAGACACCTGTTAGTTCCACAGGACACTGTCTGCTCCTCTGGTAGAAACCCCATGCTAGTATATAGAGACTTTTGCCTAGGCTGGCAGTTTCTAGAAGTGAGTCTCCCATCTCCCGCTGGTAGTACAAACCTGCCTGCGGGGGACACTGGGATGTAGGGGAGGGGGAAAGAGCTGCTGTCCCACAGTTCTGAGTACAAACTACCACATTATCCCCTTTTCCCAGAAAACTGCCTAAAGTTGAGCCCTCTTCAGAAAAAAGGATCTTCACAGATAGAATGGATGAGGTCACCCTGGATTCCCCAGATGTCACAGCCAGTGACTGGTGTCTTGTAAGTAGCTTACAGAAATGATGAGATCATGGGATGATGGCGAGGCCAGAGGCTGGATGGAGTTGTGCAGCCACAAGCCAAGGGACATCGAAGCCACGGGAAACCAGAAGGGGCGAGGAAGGACATTTTGGGTTCAGGCTTCTGTTTAGATTATGTTCAGCTACCCTGTGTGTGCCAGCTTGCTCGATCAGCTAGCAAACTTATTTAGTCCTCCTCTTCCTCCTTCTCTTCCTCCTCCTCCAGCTGGCTGGCTGTTCTAATGGCAGAGGTCCTTTCATTCAGTCTCTCCCTGAGAAAACCTCATTTTGCTGGGGTAGAAGAAGGATGTTGGCTGCCTGTGGTGTGAGGGATATGAGGAGTTGCCTGCTACTAGTAATTTTTTAATTCTAATTACATTAAATTAATTATTTACTTTTTGGTTTTCCAAGACAGGATTTCTCTATGTAGCCCTGGTTGTCCTGGAACTCAGATCAGCAAACCAGACTGGCCTTAAACTTAGACATCTGCCTACCTCTGCCCCCTGAGTGCTGGGATTAAAGGCCTGCACTATCACAGCCTGGCTTAACTTTAAGTTTTAAAAATTTATGTATGTATTTATTGAGAGAGAGAGAGAGAGACTAATTTCAGAACTGGGGATGGGGTAGAGACAAGTGGGTCCCTAGGGATTGCTTGTCAGCTATCTTAGCAAAATCTACAACCCACCCCACCATCTCGCCTCCCCCGTTCCAATGAGAGATCCTGTCTCAAAAACCACAATGATGGCTCTTTGAGTAACAAGACCTGAGATTGACCTCTGGTCTCCCCAACTGTACACATGTACACATGTGTAATCCTATGCTTGCACGCACATGTGAGCACACACTTACCCATAGATACTCCAAGAGAAGGAGAATATGATCAGAGTATGAAGAATTAGGACAGCAAAGATAAAGAATATTAAAGACAGTTCAGTTAACTTAGTTGATATTCTGATTCCTTTCTTAAAAAAAAAAGATTTATTAGGCAAATCTCTGAGATTGAGGCCAGGCAGGTCTACAGAGCAAGTTCTAGGACAGCCAGGACTCCACAGAGAAACCCTGTCTTGAAAAACAAAACAAGCCGGGCAGTGGTGGCACATGCCTTTAATCCCAGAACTTGGGAGGCAGAAGCAGGAGGATTTCTGAGTTCGAGGCCAGCCTGGTCTACAGAGTGAGTTCCAGGACAGGCAGGGCTATACAGAGAAACCCTGTCTTGAAATATATATATATTGTGTTTGCCTGAATGAATATACCTACATATATACATATCTATATATCTATATATATATATAAAATGTGTGACTGTTTGCCTGAACGAATATATGTATAGCCATTACTGGCTTACTTCCAGTGAGGTTATGGGAGGGTGTGTAGGTGACCTTAAAACACCCACACTGAAGGATCAGAACCAGCAAGGGGTGACAGCTTGCCCATGGTGGTGTTACAGGGAGCCCCATTCCCTCGACCTTCCCCACCTACAAGCTCCCTTCCCTCTTAGAGATCCTGAGACTGCATGCAGTGAGGGCAGAATGGCAATCATCTGGGATCAGGGAGCTACACAGGTGAGTGTCTCACGATCCTCCCCGCCCTCTCCTTCTAAGAGAGACCTGGGTTCTCACAGCCCAGCTGTGACAGATAATCTTTGTCAGGCAGGAGCAGCTAGACTCCTGAAGATGCTAGCAATCCATCTTGGACCATAGTCCCATACAGGAGGTGGTTTCCATTGTTTTGACTGACATAGAACTCCCCTGTTCAGGTATACCTATTTCTCTTTGCTGGGTGGGCCAGCTGGCTTGGCCCTACAAGTTTTGAACATTATGGGGAGGTTAGATCTTGATATCAAGCAATAGTATTTTGGGATCCCTACTATTGGAATTGGTCTGTGCCAGCTAGGAGACCTGACCACTCATTTCCCTCTGAACTCAGAAGTCTGACCCATCTACCTCTGGCATCAAGGGCTCTGTGTTTGTGTGTGTGTGTATGTGTGTGTGTGTGAGGGATGGGGGTTGTTCAGCTATGGAAGAAACAAGGAGAATCGAGAGGGATTCTGGGAGGAGCTAAAGATACAGAAGTGGAGCTGGAGAGATGGCTCAGCGGTTAAGAGCACTGACTGCTCTTCCAGAGGTCCTGAGTTCAAATCCCAGCAACCACATGGTGGCTCACAACCATCCGTAACGAGATCTGACGCCTTCTTCTGGAGTGTCTGAAGACAGCTCCAGTGTACTTACATAAATAAATAAATTAAATAAATAAATAAATCTTTAAAAACAAACAAACAAACAAAAAGATATAGAAGTGGTTGAGGCTAGGGTCGGGGTGGAGGTGGAGGAGGAACTGAACACTTACAATAGACCTCAGTGGATCTGGCCAAACCAAAATGGAATCCATGCTCAATGCCGTAAAACTAGACATTTTAACAGACAGATCCCCCAAAAGATACGTTTCCCCTGAAAACAGGAGGTTCTAGTGCACCTGAGTCAGAAAGATAAGGAAGCACCCTCTGAATTTTGAAAATTACATTTATTTATCTCTGGATGGGGCACACGCATGTCACAGCAAGCATCTGGAGGCCGGAGAATACTTGTGAATGTTTGCTCTCTCTGCCTTGTGTGTTCAGAAGATAGAACTCAAGTGGCAAGCGGCCATCTTGCCAGCCCAAGACCCTCTGTTTTTTAATTTTATTATTTTGATTTATGTGTACGTGTGTGGGTCTGATCTCCCTGGAGCTGGAGGGAGAGACGGTTGTGAGCCACCCACCTATGTGGGTGCTAGGTCTCAGACTCCAAAGGAAGAGAGTAATCTGTCTATCTCTCTTTTTCCTATGTGGACCATTAACTGCTGAGTCATCTCTTAAGCCCCAAGACCCCCTGCTTAAATCACTACACAAAAAAGTGACTTGAAGTTATTTGATGTCAATCACTGGGTATATTTTCCCTTTGCTCTCATTCCGTCCCTTGATCCCATCTTACAAACCCACGGTGCTGGTTGGAGTTGCATGTGGGAGCTGGCTCTTGCTGCAGAGTGGAGGTTGCCCTGGTTCACCAATCACAAAGAAAAAAAGCCAAGCAGATTGCTTGGCATGCCATGTTTCAACAAACCCAAGGTCTTAGCTCATTGCTCTTTGCCAGAGAGTTTTGAAGGGGGCTTCCGGGGCACTGAACTTGGTGGCGATGCGTGGGAGGGACAAGGGACTGGAAGTGGTTACAGTTCCTCAGAAGGAATAAACTACCAATGGGGCCAATTGTGGCACCTCTCCTTCTGCCCCAGAAAGTCCCAGGACACCAGCCAGCCATATCTTCATAAGAGAGCCGGGATTAGTCCTGAGATTGGGTTGAATGGCGACATCTAATGCTCTTTCCAGGAAAGAAGTGCCGGGGATTTGAGGCCTCACTGTTCTAGACAAGACCAGCAAGGGTTCACCACATCCTTGGTATCTACCAAGACTGGTAAGCAAGAAAGGGGGAGCTCAAGAAAGGTCAGCCGCATCTTTTCATCTCCTCTCCCCTCCCCTTAGCTCTGCCTTTCCCTAAGAGGCAGCAGAAACAATCAGCAACTTTTTTTTTTTAAATAAAAAGGCACTTTAGGGCTTTTATGCAAGAGGCTGAGGCCCATTAAGACACAAATTAAATCTTTGTGGCAACAGCCAGAGTGTGGAGGCTCTGTATGAGGAGGGCCCCCTCCCTGGTGAGGCAACCCCCCCCCCCAGCTCCGACTTCCACTGTGGCCTTGAGTCCCACCCCGCGCTCCCCCCTCCTCAGGATTAAAGTGCATCTTAGAGACTGCAAGGAAATTAATCAGTGTTCGCACCAAGGAGGGTAGAGAGCAGGCCCCCGAGTGAGTCAGAAAAGAAAGAAGCAGGTGAGGGGGGTGGGCTGAGGGAGGGAGGCAGGAAGCAGCTCCCTGCAAGTACTCCACGACCTGCCCCAACCCACCCACCAGGCAAGGAGGGATGGACTGTGCTCTCTGCCAATGCACAGCGAGAGTTCCCGGACCACTCACACAATTTCTTTTCTCTCTGGGTCCCCCTTCCCTAAGCATCTCTCTGCAACTGGTTCAGGAACCTGAAAGTCCTAAACTCCCTTCCCTGGGGTCACGTTTGAGGGTCCCAAAGAAGTGTGTTTTGCTGAGGCTAGGAGATCCCAGAATTTACATGTGTAGAAGAGACCATTGGCTCATACTCAAGAGGCCTGTAGTAACTCCTATTGGACCTGGTGTCTTGACAATGTGAGGGTGGCTGGGAGGGGCTGAAAAGTCAGAGCTGGGTCCACAGTGCAGGGAGCAGGGCTGTTGCTAGGGGCGGGGCTGTTGCCAGGGGGCGGAGCTGTTGCCAGGGTACTGGCTCCTTATGTCTCCACACTTGTGCAGTGGCCCACCTGTCACTCATTCATTTCTTCAACAAATGTTTATTCTGTGCCTGTGGCGCAGCTGGCAGGAGGTTAAGTACTTCAGTTAGGGCGCAATGAGAACGGAATAGAGAATAATTTCAGGTTTCTTCTAAGAAGCACCCCCCCATCCCCAGCAATTTGAATATTTTTTTAAATCATGATTCATTTTTCACAAGCCCTGAATGTTAGAGTTGGTTGTCTGCGGTGTGTTTGGTCTCCTTGGATGGACTTCATGGGCTGTTCACACCACCGCAGCTTGGAGGTTGTCTTAGAGTTTTACTGTTGTGAACAGATACCATGACCAAGGCAAATCTCCTAAGGACAACATTTAATTGGGGCTGGCTTACAGGTTCAGAAGTTCAGTTCATTACCATCAAGGTAGGAGCATGGCAGCGTCCAGTCAGGCATGATGCAGGAGGAGCTGAGAGTTCTACATCTTCATCCGAAGGCCACTAGGAGAAAACTGGCTTCCAGACAGCTAGGATGAGGGTCTTAAAGACCACACCCACAATGTCACACCTACTCCAACAAGACCACGCCCGCTCCAACAAGGCCAGACTTCCTAATAGTGCCATTCCCAGGGCCAATCATATTCAAACCACCACAGAGGTTATAAGATTCAGATCCATGTACTGTTAGGGCTTTTAACAGGCCCCGTTCTAAATTCTTTTTTTTTTTTCTCTTTTTTTCTTTTTTTTTTCTCTTTTTTTTTGGTTTTTTGAGACAGGGTTTCTCTATGTAGCCCTGGCTGTCCTGGAACTCACTCTGTAGACCAGGCTGGCCTCGAACTCAGAAATCCTCCTGCCTCTGCCTCCCAAGTGCTGGGATTAAAGGCGTGCGCCACCACCGCCCGGCTTTTTTTTTCTCTTTTTTTTTCTAAATTCTTTAAAAAAAATTTTTTTAAGCCAGGTATTAGTGGCACATACCTTTAATCCCAGCACTTGGGAGGCAGAGGCAGGCAGATTTCTGAGTTTGAGGCCAGCCTGGTCTACAGAGTGAGTTCCAGGACAGCCAGGGCTATACAGAGAAACCCCGGCTCGAAAAACAAAAAACAAAAACAAACAAACAAACAAAAAAACCAAATTTTTTTTTTAAACTGGGCGGTGGTGGCAACACGCCTTTAATTCCAGCGCTCAGGAGGTAAAAGGCAAAAGGATCTCTGAGTTTGAGGCCAGCCTGGTCTATAGAGTGAGTTCTAAGTCTGACAGGACTACACAGAGAAAACCTTGTTTCAGAAAACAAAAAGCAAACAAACAGACAATAAGACATTTTTTTTTTAAAATAACTAATTAGTTAAGGAGATGTTCAGAGCAACTTTCAGGACCTGTATCTCTCCTTCCCCTGATGTAGAACCTGGAGATCTAACTCAGGCCACCAGACTTCCTGGCAAATGCCTTTGCCTGCTGAGTCATCTCAGTGGCCCCCAGGGGCCCTGTTCTAAATGCTTGTCATGTGACTTTTCCTAGGGCGATGTAAAGAAAAGTCCATTCATCCCAAACAGGAAGTCAGGGACAGACCAAAGAGTTTTCCATTCTAGGCCTGGTCTTGTCAGGCTCTCCTGCCCGCTACTCAGAGATGCTCTGATTTAAGGTAGCAGTGGCCATGTCTAAACCAGGGGAAGCAGCCACATAACAACGTTTATCAGGTCTCGTGACGCCCGGGCTACACAAGCTCAGGTAGTGAGGCTCAATCTCTTAGCAGGGCAAGAACAATTCCAAAACCAGGAATCCAAGCCACCACTGTATCTTGCTTGGGCTACATGAGAGACAGGTCAGTCTCTTGTAGCCCGGGTTGACTTTGAACTCACTATGTTGTCAATGGTGGCTTTAGCCTTTTCATTCTTTTGTCTCTGTTCCCAAAGATGGGATTACACCGTGTACCACCATTCCTGACTTTAGCATGTTGTTATTGTTGTTGTTGTTTTTGGTGACAGGGTGTCTTATATCTCCGGCTGGCCACAAACTCATCATGTAGCTGAGGACAAGCTGGAACAGATCCGCCCGCCTCTGCCTCTCGAATGCTGGGATTCCAAATGTGAGTCACCATCCCCGAGTTACATAGCGCTGGCAATGCTAGGTGAGCTCCCACCCAATTGAGCCACACGCCTAGCTTCGTTCCCCAACCGTTTCTGGATTGAAACGACTATTGTCCCCACTTAAAAGATGAAAAAAGCAAATTGGTGCCGCGGAGATGAATTTTCATCTGTTCCTCAAACAACCCGGAACCTCGTAAGCTGCCTTTGCAAACATCAGTTTTCAGTCTAGTGACCAGAGTAGAGTTGGCAGAGGTGGGGCAAGGAGGAGGGTAGAGGAGGGACTCTGGATGTGTCTACACAGAGAGGCGTTGGAGGCTGTGGACCTTTTCCCCCCTCTCAGAAGAGTCCCCCATTCCACATCCCTTTCTCTAGGTGAGCCCAGATGTGATTAATCATAGAAACGCCTGCCTGCTAGCCATTCTTCCCAGACCAAGAGGGGAACGGGGGTGGGGGGGTGGGGAGTGGGGGGAGAGGGTCTTGGGAGATAGAGAAGATCAGGGAAGAGCCAGGGAAGCAGCCTGGTCCTTCCCAACCCCTCCCAGAACATATTCCTTGAAGTTTTCCTGTTCTGGTCTGTTTCCTGTTCTGGGTGCTTGGGCAAGTGAAGATGGTTTACGATAAGGAGGAAAGAAGTTACTAGAAACCCCTCCTCTCCTTACTAATTGCTGTCTAATGCACACTGAAAGCCAGCTTGGGAAGTAAAGAGCCCAGGGTGTTACCCTTCACTACACCTTGACTCTAGAGGCAAATCTCTAGATTTGCCTGTTTTTTCAGTCAGAATGGTAGAATGGATTCTCTGCCAGGAGGCCCTGGGCAGATGCCCCTCTCCCCCTGCCTCCCTCCCTCCCCTCTCTATTAGCTTCTACCTTTTCCCCAGCCCAACTCTGCCAAGTGCTGGGAAATGAAGACCTCACCTGCCAAGAGCAGCCGGGAGGGGCGCCTAGGGCCCTGCCAGCAGCCTGGAGCTGTCAGGCTGGCGGTAATTAATTAATCAATCCATCCGGGAGGCTCTCAGAGCCAACAACAGCTTCTCCCAAACGGCGGCCCAGTGGGCAGGAATGGCACCTACTCCAATGAGGCTGAGGTCACAGAGGCCCCGCCAACCTTGGCTATAAGACCCTTGGTCCCCTGACCTGTGAGAGGGCTGGGGGAACAGAAAGGAGGGGCTTACCCACTCAAGCCTGATGTGTCTTTGGTTCATTGATTCCACAAACACTGTGCACCGCCAGCTGCGTGTTTTAGACTTGCTGGTAGCAGGCTGAGACAGGGTTCACAGGATTCAGAGCTTGAGCACACGTGTGCATACACACACACACACACACACACACATACACACTTTCACCCTTCAGGAATCCTTTCAGGGGGTGGGGCAAGGATATTAAATGCTAGTCTTGGCTAAATCCACAAGGCCTGGAGCACACACAGGGTACAAAATGGTCTTGCTCTTTGGGAGAAGGACAGTCCTTTCTGCTTCCTCCTCAATGGTCATTGGCTGTGCGCTTTGTGTGTGTGTGTGTGTGTGGTGTATACCTCAAGGCGCTTTCCATCAATAGAAGGTAAAAAAACCCCAGCGAAGCGGCAGCTGGGAGCCCTTAGCAGCTGAGGGATAGCTGCATCTGTGTGGGTACTGGGACCTTGGGAAGGTGTCTATCAGTTTTAGTCACTAGAAGTTCTGTGAGTGCTGGGCAGTGGTGGCGCACACCTTTAATCCCAGCGCTTGGGAGGCAGAGGCAGGAGGATTTCTGCTTCTACAGAGTGAGTTCCAAGACAGCTAGAGCTATACCGAGAAACCCTGTCTCAAAAAAATTCCTTTTATTATTTTTTTCAAGCCTTTGTTTTTTTGGACGCAGGGCATCAGTGTGTAGCCCCTGGCTACCTTGGAATTTGCTATGTAGAACAGGCTGGCTTTGAACTCACAGAGATCTACCTGCCTCTGCCTCCTCAGTGCTGGGATTAAAGGTGTGTGACCCCATACAAAGCCTAAAAGATTTATTTATGTTATTTTAATTACGTGTATACGTGGGTTGGGGCCGTGCACGTAAGCGCGTGTGCCCTCAGAGTCCAGCAGAGGGCACTGGCCGCTCTGGAGCTGGAGTTACAGGCATGTGATTGTCTGGACCTGGGTGCTGGGAATCAAACTCAGGCCATCGGAAAACTCAGCAAGTGCTCTCAACCACTGAGCCACATCTCCAGCCCTTAGCTGGTTATTTTTATTTATACTTCTTTTGATTTAATTTGTGTGCAGGCGTAGCGATTAAAAATCGACCGCCCCACCAACTCTCCTGCCCCGCCATTGGTGGACCCACATTAAATCAAAACTCTTAATGTTTAGTTAGCCAATTAGGTTTATGTATATTATAAACACAATTACATGATGCCAATATGATAAAAGCTTTAGCCTAATATCTCTAACCTTATAAAAACTCCAGAAGAACATCCGAAGACATCTTAAATCTCTGACCTCCTGTGCACCTCCTCTGGCACGTCTCCAGTCCCTTCCTCTCCAATTCCTAGCTCCGCCCTCTTTTTCCTTGTCCAATCATAAACCATCTCCGCAGGAATATCCTGCAATATGCAGGTATATGTGAGGGGCATACGTGTGCCTTAGTGTGTACCTGGAGATCAGAGGACAATTTGTAGGAGTCGAACCCCACTGAAGTCCTCAGGGGCCTTTCTCCAATATCTCTGCAACCTAGAAGCATTCCTAAATGTCATTATCACCCTAGGATGGCCGGTGACAACTGATGCGTAAGGGACTGAGAATCGAATGTACACGTCCATTAGACTCAGCTGACATGGATCTCTAATCAATT
Source organism: Tokudaia tokunoshimensis (assembly GCA_036184795.1). Classification (NCBI taxonomy): domain Eukaryota; kingdom Metazoa; phylum Chordata; class Mammalia; order Rodentia; family Muridae; genus Tokudaia; species Tokudaia tokunoshimensis. The sequence continues at coordinate 6,838,093 of BTHU01000021.1, read as the reverse complement.
TTCGCTGAGCTGGGTCTCCTCAATGCCCATGACCATTCGGGCACCTCCAGGCGAGGGCAAGCATGATGAAGGGGCCGCCGGCAAGGAGGAGGAGAAATCTAAACTGGCTCTGGTCGGGAGAGCCGTGCTTGCAGAGTGTGCACAAGGTCCCTGCCTACAGATCTATTTGTCAAAGCCTCTGAGCATCTCAGAAAGGGAGTCTTCAAGCGAGTGGCTTTGAAACAGAAGCCACACCAGACACATGGTGAATCCATTGGATCCGCCTCTGCGTACCGGGTTGGGGGTGGGAGGGGCGGTGACGTAGGAGCTTGCAGGTTCCTGGGGACAGTTGCCCATCCTAGCCTTGGTCCTATCTCTGGACCAGGGAGATGGCACCTGCTGAGCAGTCTTGGTGACCTGAGTTAGAGCCTCCAAGATGGAAGAAGAGAACACACACACACACACACAGAGAGAGAGAGAGAGAGATACACAGAGACAGAGAGAGACACAGAGACAGAGTCACAGAAAGACACAGACACAGAGAGACAGAAAAATAAATACCTGGTCAGTGGTGGCACACGCCTTTAATCCCAGCACTTGGGAGGCAGAGGCAGGTGAATTTCTGAGTTCAAGGCCAGCCTGGTCTACAGAGTGAGTTCCAGGACAGCCAGGGCTATACAGAAAAACTGTCTCAAAAAACCAAAACCAAACAAACAAATAAACAAATAAATAAAATGTTAAAACAAAGTGATTTGTTTTTGCCTGACTTAGTGACAATTCAATTTATTTATTCTGGGGGCAGGGTTTCCATGTAACCCAGGCTGGACACAAACTCACTCCGTAGCAGAGGATGACCTTGAGTTTCTGATCCTCCCACCTCCGCCTCCCACTCCCAGTTTATACAATACTAGGGTCTAACCTGGTCTTGCCCGTACCAGGGAAGCACCCTCCCAACACAGCACATCCCTCTTTATATCCCTTTAGGTGGCCTCAGGAATGAGTGACAGCCTGCTGGTTCTCCACCAGAGCAGGACATGCAACGCTACTCCCTGACTTTCATCAAATGGCCCCGAGGCTAAGGTGTCTGTTAGGAGCTGCCATCTTTCATTTTGGGATTAATTTGGCAATGCATTCTGGGTGTCTTGTCAGAGCCAGGCCTTGAGGTAGGCCTGGGGGAGTCACACATTGGGCAGGCAGGAGGGTCCGTGTTTTCTCCGTTCAGAGACACCACCTTCAGGACCTGGACTTGTTCCTACAAAATGCTCTTTTAGCCTCAATCTGGGGCCGGCCAGTGCCCACATCCTCCACCCAATTTCACCTCATTACGCTCGCTGCTCCTGACCATCCTGCCAAAATCACTTTGGATCTTGCTTCTTCATGGCCAATCCTCCCTCTCCCTCCTGGCTCTGTGTCTCCGGCGAATGCGAAAAGCCTATTATGTCTTCATCGCTGTCCCTGATAACAGCCTTCCCTTGCCCAGGCTGAGGACGGAGCCCAGAGGCACTAGAAGTTTCCCTGCGGATAGACATGGCTCCCTTAATCAGCACCCTTTGGGGACAGCAGATCAATCCACCTCATTACATGGCCACCAGGCCATGTTGGGCCATTCTTCTCAAGGACATTGTCAGAGGTCTTGTTGCCTTCCTCAGTGGAGATCTGACACTCGTGACACTTTTTCCTTCTCTCAGACTGGTGACTGCGTCTAAGAGAGAGGGACTGATTTGTCCTCCAGCCATTGAAGCTCAGCCTTTCTCTCTTTCTCTCTCCCTTTCTTTCTTCTTCGAGATAGGGTCTCACTATGTAGCCCTGACTGGCTTGGAACTCACTCTGTAGACCAGGCTGGCCTTGAACTCACAGAGGCCCGCCTGTCTCTGTCTGCTGAGTGCTGGGATTAAAGGTGAGCATTGACATGCCAACTTTTATTTATTAAAACACACACACACACACGCAAACACACAGCTATTTTATTGAGACATACATTTAGGTCTGTTCTCATGCCACAAGCATACAGCTCGTGACTTTCCAGAGTGACTTACCATAGAACATTACCACCCAGAGCAAGAAATGAAACAGTACCCCACTAGGGCCACCCCATTAAAAAGAGCCTCTAGAGTTTCTAACATCACAGATTAGCTTCTCTTGTTTTTGAAATATATTTATTTGAAACACATATATACACATATATATTTTATTTGTGTTTGCTTTATCTTTTCTTTTTTAAAGTGGGAGTAAAACTGTGTGGTTTATAGTCAGCATATAGATTCGGGGACCTTTTTTTAAAGATTTATTTATTTATTTATTTTATGTATATGAGTACACTGTAGCTGTACTGTTGGTTGTGAACCTTCATGTGGTTGCTGGATATTCAGGATCTCTGCTCGCTCCAGTCAGCCCCGCTCGCTCAGGCTTAAAGATTTATTGTTATATCTAAGTACACTGTAGGTTTCTTCAGACATACAAGAAGAGGGCATCAGATCTCATTATGGATGTTTGTGAGCCACTATGTGGTTGCTGGGACTTGAACTCAGGATCTTCGAAAGAGCAGTTGGTGCTCTTAACTGTTGAGTCATCTCTCCAGCCCTTTCCAGACTTTCTTATGCACTGTTCCCTGAGACTCAGGTACAGGATTTCTTTTTTCTTTTTTGAGACAGGATCTCATGTAGCTCAGGCTGGCCTCCTATTCACTATATAGCCAAAGAGGACCTCTGTCCCCCAGCTCCCAAGAGCTGGAATTATAGGCCTGTGACATTATCCTCAGTCTCATGTTTAGTTTCTTTTGCTCGTGTTATATCTGACCCTCATCTGTATTGGAAGCCACTGTAGATGTCCATTCTCATGGACGCATAATATTCCACAATACAAAGTTTGCATAATATGTCCACTCATCTCACTGTGGCTGTCTAGCACTGCTTAACTGTCACAACTATGATTTATGGGCTGTGCCAATGGGACCTTCTGGTGATCTTTTTTATCATATGACACACATGTATGTAACTTCCTGTTGTGGGAAATATTAAAAATGTAGAACCAGCACATTCCTGCACCTGTGCCTCTGCCCCGGCAGCCTGGCTGGCCATGCACTGGCAGCCAATGGCCCACCTGTTTTTATCTCGTGGAGACTGTGACTTTGAACTCCACAATCTCTTCACCCAGCTCACTTGGTTCCCACTGGCCAGTGGCTACCACGCCATCTCTGTACTTTAAACCCCCCACCACGCTGGGCAGTGGTGGCGAACGCCTTTAATCCCAGCACTTGGGAGGCAGAGGCAGGCGGATTTCTGAGTTCGAGGCCAGCCTGGTCTACAAAGTGAGTTCCAGGACAGCCAGGGCTACACAGAGAAACCCTGTCTCGAAAAACCAAAAACAAACAAACAAACAAAAAAAAATCCCCCACCGCCTTTGTGGAGCACCTCAGGCAAACCCATGCTTTGCCGTCGTACCTTTATCTCTTGAACCCAGACGAGCCACTACAGAAGGAAAACACAACACAAAAACTTAGCTCAGAAACAATGGTAACTCAATCTCTGGGTGGAACAACTAAAACCTAATCTTGTAAGCCTTTTTAAAATCTGATCTCTTTGGTGGCGGATCCTTGTGGATCTGCCATGATACTGGGAAACTTTTGTGGCTACATCTTACTCCTCTGTTGTCCCAGTTCCAAAGAGGGCTAACTCTCTTCTGCTTCCTCTCCTCTTCTGTCCAACCGGAAGTCCCGCCTACTTACCCAGTGATTGGCTCCTTTATTCATTAGAGGATTGGTTCACAAGAACAGCACCAGGCCCATCCACAACAACTTCCCATGTAGCCTCCGTTCCCTAGGAATCAGTCTCTGAGTCATGATTATGTAACTGTTAGTTTTATCAAATAGTTTCCCCCAAATACCCAATACTGGGTATCCCCATAAGCATCCTCACCAGCAGTTGAGACACTGAAGCGGGTTTCTCCTGGTCCTGGCATCTATGTCTCTCGGTGATAAAGTGGAGTGCTCTCTCACAGGCTCACAGCCAATCCAGTTTCTTTTGGGAGTTCTCTGTGCAGAGAACTTAGGCATCTGTGAAGAACTTAGTTCTTCTCCTGGCTTGTTGGCCTCTTTGCTTGTTACTTTGTAGCTGTTTCTTTTTTATATTACTTGCATACACAGAGACTTTGTTTAACCCCCTCCAATTATTTTTGCAAATAAGGCTACCAGGTCCCAGGAGGCAGCTGGGAAGGGATTGGAAAGCTGAGTAGAGAGGAGACTGTGAGTCAGCTGTCATGGCTTGGGTTCACACCACCATGTTTTTCTTGAAAGGCGATGAGGAGGATGTTGAGTCGGGGCCAGCATTCATGCCTGGGTGGGGCAGGATGGCAGGGAAGGCCATTAGAATGTTGTTGAGGAAACCTGGTTGAGAGCACTCACCTTACCAGTTCTGGGTATGTCATCCCAGGTCAACAAGCCTTTCTAAGCATCTGTTCTCTCTTTCAGGAATCGGAGATGAATACCCAAGCTGGCACGACGGCTCTGTGGGGAAAGTGGCTTGCTGCTAAGCCAGAAGATGAGGACCAACAAAGATGCTGGTGGAAGGAGAGAACTGACTCTCACACACTCACTATGGCATGGGACACAGCTACGAATGCATGCGCAATCACAAATAAATGCATGTAATTATGTCATTGAAAATGATGAATCTTGCTGGGCTGGCTCAAGATATCCAGAAGCCCTCCCCGCCCCAGGTTGCTCAGTGGTCCACCCATTGAGGGAGGCACTACAGTGTGCAAGTATGTGGTAGAGAGATGGGAGAGAAGGGGAATAATTTGAGCACTTTGAAGACAGGGGGAGTTGGAGATGCGAGAGTGGTGAGGAACAGCCTGGTGTGAGTAGCCTGCCCTGTCACCCGGAGCCATGGAGAAAGGGGCTTATATCAGCTCACATTTCCAGATTACAGTCTGTTATTGTGGGGTGCTCAAGGTAGGAACTTCAAACAGCTAGTCGTATGATGGTCAGGGGCACAGAGAAACAAATGCAGGCATGCCCACATGTTACTTGTATTCAGCTCCATTCTCCCACTCTTACATACTCCAGGGGCTCCTGCCTAGGGAATGGTGCTGCCCACAGTGGGCTGGGTCTTCCCTTATCAGACTAAGACAATTTCTCACTGACAAGTCCAGAGGCCAACAATGTACGTAATCCCTCATTGAGACTTCTCAGTGATTCTCAGTTGTATTAAATTGACAATTAAAACTAAGTAAAATGTCCCACACTAGGATCACGGAAGGTATACTAATATTAACTAATGTGTTAAGATACACACACACACACACGTACACAATTTCACCTTACATTTTCAACCTTGTAAGGTGGTATGAATGTTGTCTCCATTTCTAAGATAAGGAGAGGACAGGTTAGGTATATCACCAAGGCCACCTGACCATATAAGTAGTAGAACCAAATTTGAACTCAGACCTTCATGGATATGTTGCAATCTAGCATAGCTAATCCAACTGCCACCAGGTTCATACATATCCTGTCTATTTTTTTAAGAACCCTTATCGGATGCCTTCCTAGATTTCTCAGGAATTAGAGGGTCAAGAGTGGCATGAATCTCTAGATCCTGAGACAGATAGAGTGGGAATACATGGCTTGGCATAAAGTAAGGGGTTTGCTAAGGGTGAGGACACTGAGCCCTTGGCACTAAACTGCAGACCCATCAGGAGCCCCCCACACCGGAGGATCTCTGAAGTCCCAGGGCCGGAAGCCTAGGATGGCCCTGGGGCTTTCTATAATGAGCCTGCCATACAGTTGGACAGAGACTTATGACTTCTGGCGTCTGGGCCGCCTCCTCCCGCTTGTCCTCCCTGGTTATTTATCACATTTGTCCCTCTGGAGAGGCAGGGTCATCGCTTACACTGTCCAGAACACGGAATGCAATAAAACTGGTTCCACGGGAAGTCCTGAGTCTTGGCCTCTCTGTACCCATGGTTCTCTGCTGGGGGCAGGGCAAGGTCCCCCAGCAATGTTGACCCCTGTTCAGCTTCCTCGGAGGTCTCTAGAAGTATGGCCACATCACAGTGACAAATGTCACTCACCTTGTCAAGCGACTATAGCACAAAGAGGGTCACATATAGCATCCCAACATCCACTTATTTATCCTTTATCCTCTTATGCCACCCCTGGTCATCAAGCTGAACCAGCCTTAACCACAGGAAGGTGATGTCAGGCTGAATGAATAGCCCTAATCAGGAAATCCCAAAGTCGAGATGCCTTGAAATCTAAAACGCTTTGAATGACATAATGGTGTAAAGTGGAAGACTCTAAGTCTTACCTCATGTGACAAGTCCGAGTCAAAACACAGGTGCTCTAAAGAGAGTGAATAAAATTACCTCTTCGGCCTGGATGTCTAAGACGTACGTGAAGCACAAATGAGTTACATGTTTAGACTTGGCTCTGATTCCCGAGTTATCTCATGAATCCCTACAAAATTTAGATTTATTATTTTTATGCATCTGAGTATTTTGCTTGCGCATACGTCTGTGTACTGTGTGCATGCCTGATGCTCTTGTGGAGATCAGAAGAGGGCCTCATCCTCTGGAACTGGAGTTATGGATGGTTGTGAACCATCATGTGGGTGGTGGGATTCAAAACCAGGTCCAAGCACTGTTCTTAACCACTGAGCCGTCTCTCAGGTCCCCAAATTGTCCCTTTTAGCTTGGCTTGCAGAAACCAGAGAAGGAGAATTGTCACAGCTCGTCCTGTCTCTACTCTAGGCTTGTGTCATCTCTCAAAGGCTCCTTGAGGAAGCCGTGACCTTCTCCCATGATTCCCCTGGTTCCCTGGAGACTGGGGGAATCGTCAGAGGAGCTTGGCTCCAGACACCTCACGTTGGACTTGTCTGTACCACTGACCACATGGGAAGCCTAGAGCCACTTACCTATTTCTAGTGTCTTTGTGGTTTTATCCGTTTTAAAAAAAAATTGGAGGCTGGAGAGATGGCTCAGTGGTTAAGAGCACTGACTGCTCTTCCAGAGGTCCTGAGTTCAATCCCCAGCAACCACATGGTGGCTCACAACCATCTGTAATGGGATCTGATGCCTTCCTCTGGTGTGTCTGAAGACATCCACAGTGTCCTCACATACATTAAATAAATATTTTTTTTTAAAAAGGGGAAATATATGGATCATCCCATAAGGTTACAGGAGGGAAAGGTGTTGTGTCTTGGATGCAGTAAGTGCTTAATAAGCACCACATAGAATAGTACTGCTATTCTCCAGCCTTCTTTCCTCTGCCTGGAGAACTTGCCTCCCTCCATCCTGGTCCCCTAGCCCAGGACAGTAACTTCTCAATCTCCCCCTGCCTGACCCAGTTTCTGTGAGAACCTGAGATTCTCACAGGGAGGAGATGACAGTCACATCTACAGGTCTCATCGTCCTATTAGGACGACATCAGTGTAAACATTAGTTATTCACAAACCCAATTACATTTTGATTGCTCTGACCCAACTGAGATTGGGGTTACTTTCAATCCACATTTATTTTTTGGCACAGGCTTCCTAAGGTTCAGAGAGATAAAAACAACCTCCCTCCCTTGCGCTGTGCCCTGGCAGGAATCTTTTTCCAGTGCCAATATTTCTTCTCCTTCCCAGTTCCCAGATGCAGTCATTCCTGGGCACTCTGCCATTCAAGAGGAGAGGATCTTGGTTAGAGTGAACCAAGAACTTCCACCAGGAAACCAGAAAGGAGGGGACAAAAGGAGGAGTTTAATGTCTTTACTCAAATAAGGAGACTCAGAGAAGATCCCTGCCCTTAGAGCACAGATGGAAGGCTAGCCTGCCTACACCAGAGACTCAGTTCTAGTCTGTGCCTCTAATAAACAATTTCAACTTCAATCCCACATCACTCCCCCCTCCCCCAACCCAGAAGTTGCTTCTTCCCAAATCTTTCCCATCCCAGTACATCTTTGCAGTCGCTTGAGGGAGAAACTTTGGGGTCTTCCCACAATTCCTTTGTCTTTTTTCACTGTAATCCATCAGCACATTCACCCTTGCCACTATCATCACTGTACTGGTCCCCTCTCGCGATGCTGTAACCAAGTAGCTGACAAGAAGCAATTTAAGAGGGACGGTGTGTGTGTGTGTGTGTGTGTGTGTGTGTGTGTGTGTGTGTGTGTGTGTGTAAACTGGGCTAAGTGATTCTTACCTTTAATCCCAATGCTGGGGGTGGAGTGGGGGCAGAAGCAGGCTGATCTCAAAGCCCGGACTTTCAGGACAGCCAGGGTTACATAGAAAAACTTTGTCTCAAAAGAAGGAGGAGGAAGAGGAGAAGAAAGGGAGAGGGGAAGGAGAACAGAAGACTCTTGTAGACCTGAGTACAGTTACCAGCACCCATGTTTGGCAGCTCACACTGCATGTAACCCTAGTTCTCAGGTTTCCAACACTCTCTTCTGGCCTCCAAGGACACAGGCACACCTACCCATACCCAGACACACACATGGTTATACGTTATTGAAGATAAATCTTAAATAAATAAATAGGGAGGTGTTATGTTCAAAGGGCAACCCAGGGGCTGCGAACTTTGAGAACAGGTTGTAGCCAGTCTTGTCTCTGCTCTTCCTGAGGCCTCCAACTCATAGAAGCCAGAGGTCAGGAGGTGCAGAGGATGCTCCATGCCTGCAAAGCAGCATCCTAGGCCGCAGATCTGGGGGAAGTGGGGTGGAGCGTGGGGGGGGGACCAGTAGAGAGTGTCTCTGTTACCCTTTGCTCCTGAGCGCACTATCGAAACATTACCATCACCACCTGACTCCACAGCGGTCCCCTTTTCCTGCCTGGTTTTCTATTTCTATTTCTATTTCTATTTCCCATCTTTTTAAAGCACCCAGCATTTTTATTTTATTTTTTCTCATTCTCTACAGGATTCTGAGTTCTACAAGGACAAGAATCTCGTCTCTTTAGTCTGCACATGTGTCCTCAGTGTCCAGCCCCGGTGCTTGGTGTTCTGTAATAAATACGCGACAAATTGGCCGGTGGGCCAACCCCAGCTGGGCAGTGGGGGAGGGGCAGGAGCAGGACTGGGGCCTGAGGCTGTTCCCTGCAGTTCAGGTCTCTAGGTCTGGCCCTGGAAATTGCCATCTGTAATGGAGAAAGAATGCATTCGTTGTTCGGGTAATTGGTAGTAACTGATGGTAATTTCGAGTAATTAAACACTAATTAATTCAATGAGTCAGTAATGTACTTATTTATGGTATCCGTGTTTGTTCCCTTATAAATATTGGTATTACTTTTGTCAGGCAATTAAAATCCACTGGTGGGGACTGGCGGAGGTCCCGGGAGATTCTGGAAGCTTGGTCTGGACTGAGCAAAGAATGAATTGCGTAGGGGCTGGAGAGATGGCTGAGAAGTTAACCGGGTTTGCAGAGGGACTGGGTTTGGTTCCCAGCACTCACAGGGAGTCACAACTTCCTGTAACTCCCATTATAGGAGATCTGACACTTTCTTCTGGTATCTGTTGGCAGCTACAAGAATGTGATAATCAAATATGCACGCACGCATACATGCATGCAGGCACACATGCACACACATAAGTACATACGTACGTATGTACATATGAACGCATGCACACTTGCTCAAACTCTCTCTCTCTCTTTCTCTCCCCCTCTCTGGGGGGTGGGGGGGGACCGAGGTTTCGAGACAGGGTTTCTCTGTGTAGCCCTGGCTGTCCTGGAACTCACTCTGTAGAACAGGATGACCTCGAACTCAGAGATCCACCTGCCTCTGCCTCCCAAGTGCTGGGATTAAAGGCGTGCGTCACCACTGCCGGTCCCAAACTCTCTTAAAGGAAATGAATGAGTGGTAGGACTCAGGTGACATGGAGGTGGGGGGCACTACGGCTACTGAGAAGTTCTCTGTATGTTAAGCTGGTGCAGATTTGGGGCTGGGGTTTAAGCTGCTCATTCACAAAATCCTTACTAACTTCTCCACTTCCTCATCCATGGCTCTCCCCAAGCAAAAGCATCGTTTTTGTTTTGTTTTTTTTAAGGTTGATATTCAGGAAACCTGTCGGGGACACGAGGGATGGTGGGGGGGCTCTTTAACTTCTCTTCCGAGACCTCTACTTGAGGTCTGATCCCTTTGGCATAAGATCAGACAAACCCGGATGGATCTAAGATGGCGTAAGAGAGAGTAGAGGTTCCTGGGAGCCGGAGCAGGACCTGAGGTGCTGAGCACGTGGGAAAAGAAAGACCCAGCCGGACAGTGGTGGCGCACGCCTTTAATCCCAGCACTTGGGAGGCAGAGGCAGGTGGATTTCTGAGTTCGAGGCCAGCCGGGTCTACAGAGTGAGTTCCAGGACAGCCAGGGCTACACAGAGAAACCCTGTCTCGAAAAACAAAACAACAACAAAACAAACCCAGATTTCGGGGTCTTGTTGCTTCGGGTCAGGGAGGTACACGTCTCCAGGTCCTGTAGATAGGTTGACGTGCAAGGGCAGACCCGACCCACGCATAGGAGATCTCACCTTCTTCTGTTTAGGTTCTTAGTTCATTACCCATAAGTCTTAGGATTTCTCCGGGTCTTGAATGGGCGGGTTTCCTCTGTCTGCAGGGTTCTCCCGGAACTGCCATTCCCCTTAATGTGGGTCATAGCTACTCTCCTGATGCTGTGATGAGATATCCCAGCCAGAGCGACTTAAGGGATCTCATGCTTCCGGGGATACAACCCATCCTGTCGGAGAAGTCGAGACAGCAGGAGCGTGAGGCAGCTGGTAGTATTGTGTCCATAGTCGGGAAGCAAAATAAAACCAATGAACTCTTGCGCTCAGCTCACTTCCTCTTTAACAAAAAAAATTTTTTTAGATACTGGAGAGACTCCAAAGGAGGTTAGCGGTTAAGAGTGCTTGTTGCAGCCGGGCGGTGGTGGCGCACTCCTTTAATCCCAGCACTTGGGAGGCAGAGGCAGGAGGATTTCTGAGTTCGAGGCCAGCCTGGTCTACAAAGTGAGTTCCAGGACAGCCAGGGCTACACAGAGAAACCCTGTCTCGAAAAAACAAAAAAACAAAAACAAAACAAAAAGAGTGCTTGTTGCTCTTTTCAGTTCCCAGAACCCACTTCAGGCAGGGGATCCAACACCTCTGGTCTCTAAGGGAACCTGCATACCCATATATATATGGGTTCACATATGTATATATATATATATATATATATATATATATATATATATATAGAGAGAGAGAGAGAGAGAGAGAGAGAGAAATAAAAATAAAAACTAAATCATTAAAAATATTTAAAATAATTCTTTGAGAATTTCATGTGATAGATTTTGACCAACTCACCCCCGTTCTTTCTCCCTGAATCCCTCCCCACCTCCTTTTCCTCCACGAAACTTTATGTCTTCTTTTTTAATTTTTTCTGGCCCCGCTTGCTCCAGCCCTTGTCCTGTCCTCTTTTTAAAATGACCCATTAACTCCAATTTGAGCTGCCTACATATTCCTGGATATGGGGACATCTACTGGAGGGAACATAGTCAGCCTACCAGGAGTCACATCCCTAAAGAGAAATGACTCTGTGGCCCCCCACCCCTGTAGCCATTGATGCTCCATAGCTCCTTGTTTAGGGGTGAGAGCTTAAGAATCCCTTCCCACGACAATTTTGTATAGTTCTTGTGCAGATAACCGCAGGCGCTTCGAGTTCTTTGAGCGCAGTGGTCCTGCCCTGCCCAGAAGACACTGTTTGGTTCTGGTTGTCCCTGACCTCTGCCTCTTACAAACTCCCCGCCACTTCCTCTGAGCTGGTCCCTGAGCCTTTGGGAAGGGGGTGTGACACAGGTGTCCCTTCGGGCCTGAGCACTCAATTGTCATTTATCTTTCTGCACCTTGAATACTTACTTCTTTTTATATCGAGTCCAGGATCTCAACCTAGAGAATGGTGTCACCCACAGTGGGCGAATCTTCCCACCTCGGTTAACCGAAACAAGATAGCTCCTCCCTCACGGCCATGTCCAGAAGCCCATCTCCTAGGTGATTCTTGATGCCACCAAATTGACAATAAAGGGGAAGACTTATGACTGATGTTCTCCAGAACTATTAGTACTTTTCCCTATGTGGCTCTTCCAAAGTGGGCACAGGGATGCATGAGGCATGAGGTCTGGGATCAGATGACACCGGTGTGATGAGTGGGGAAATTTCCTCCGCACCTCCGAGCCTTGTTCTCTTACACTTGCCCGCTCTGTAGAGTTGCCAGAGCTCTGAAACATACCCAGCCACATGAAGCTCTGGGTCTGTGTGACTAACTGGTAGGAAATGCTTCCTACTGCTCATTAGATGACTAATGCAGGTACCTGGCTCACCTGTGACTCACTTCCTCCCGCCAATCTCCTTGTCTTTTTTTTAAAAAGAAGATTTATTTATCTTATTTTACGTGTGTATGTGCGCTGGGTGCGCGCCCCCAGAAGGGATGTCAGAAGAACCTTTGGAACTGGAACTTCCAAAGGCTCAGGGACCAGCTCAGAGGAAGAGGCGGGAAGTTTGTAAGAGGCAGAGATCAGGGACAACCAGAGCCAAACTGTCTTCCGGGCAGGGCAGGACCACTGTCACTAACATCTGGAGTTACAGATGGTTGTGAGCTGCCACGTGGTAGTACTTGGAACTGAACCTGGGTCCTCTGCAAGAGCAGCCGACGATCCTAACCATTGAGCCACCTCCCCAGCCCTCCAGTCTCACTTGCTTTAACTTCAGAGATCCCCATCCCCTACCAACCCCCCCCCCCCGCCACGGGTCCAGATCAGCCATAAGGATTTTCCCTCATCCATGGGTTCCACAAGCTTCCTTGCCTCTCTCCTTCTGCATGGAGAGAGGCTATATTCTCTTCTAGGTGTCCAACTGTTCTCAGGGAATTCTCCGTCTACACTGCCTTCCCCCTGTTTCCCAGCATCTGCTGGGACCAGCACACTGCGGTCTCCTCTTCCCAGCGGCCCCCAGCCTCCTGTAGCCTCTCTGCCGCTCCTTGCTTGTCTTGCTGCCCCTCATTCTGTTTCAGCGTCTCTCATTTCTCCTCCCCTGTCCCCGCTTTGTTCTCTCGGTCCCCCTTAATTAGCGATGCTCTGGGACCGAGGTGTTTTTATTATGTTTTATTTATTGAATGGCTTTACTGTTTCCTGTTCTTAATTTAAAAGGCAGATCGATGAGATGTTTTATATTCCCTGCTCCAAACAAAGCTAAGCCAAGTTGTTGTTTTTTTTTTTTTTTAACTCCCTCCGCTCCTCCTTGTCTCTTTCTCCCCAGGAAGAAAAGACACCTCACCTACATCTTTGTAATTGACAAGAACATTTAATTTGCTCGCTTTGTTTGTCCCATTAATTTAGTCAGTAAGTAGTGATTGTGTGCCAGGCACTGTGCTGGACTCTGGGACCCCAGAGATAATTCAAAGCGATTTCCTTGTCCTCCAGAGGCTCCTATCTAGCGGGGAAGGCTGGACACCAATATGTGACAGACAAAGCTCACGGTGCCACATTAATGTATGTAGTGTTGCGTGCAGCCCAGGGAGGGAGAGGGAAGGCTAGTGGGTGGGAAACAAGTTGGCCTGAGAATCAGAGATGAACTGATATCTCGATGCAATGCAGTCTCACTCAGACAGACCGATCCTAAGATAAGGAGATGGGTGTACGTCTTGACTTAGGAGGGTGCCAGGGAGTGTGGAAGCATATATCAGTTCACATCTTGAGGCTGTGACAAGAAGCCCAAGGCCAACCCCTTAGAGGAGGAAGGATGTATTACGCTCAGTTTCAGAGTGTCTATCCACAGTTGACTGACTCCACATTCCTGGACCTCTGTTGAGGCAGAATGTCAGGTGGTGAAACTGAGGGATTCCTTTCATGGTGACCAGAGGGACAAACAGGAAGGATGTACCCCTTAAAGTCACACCCTCAGCGACACCTCACCTCCCACAGCTGCACCCTTCCCGATAGCCTTTTCGATTTCAAAAGATGTTTTATTTAATTAATCTATTTATTGCGTGTGGCCTGGGGTGCACAAGCCATAGCGTATGTGTGGAGGGCAGAGGACATCTTGTTGGAGTTGGATCTCTCTGTCCACCATGTGGATCAAACTGTCCACCTGGGGGATCAAACTCAGGTTGTGGGTCTTTGCAGCAAGCTCCCTTACCTGCCCAGCCATCTCACTGGCCCAGTCTAGTCAACTTCAAATTGACCAATGGAGTGAATTACTGGTTAGGGCAGAGCCCTCACAGGCGCCCGCTGGTGTGCTGTGGTAATTTCCTGCATGTCTCTCAGGTTAATCTCAGTGATCAGGACTAACCATCAAGGGGGAAGGCAGGATGGGTGGTGGGGTGGGGTGGGGGAGGGGTGGTGGTGGTAGGCCTGGTAGGAAGAAAGTTAACAACAGCGGAGGGAATTTGGGCTTCATCCCCTGTGGAGGTTTTGGGGGAGACTACAGAACACGCATCAGTGATGCCCTAGGTGGTCAGGGAACTGAGTTTTTCATCCTCTAGCCAACTGTCTCCCATCATTGGTGATGCTGCCCAAGAGATGGGGTTCCCCCACAGGGCTGGCCTAGCACACGGGATGGTTGGCTGGAGAGCCTTCATGCAGAGAACTGAGGGTCCTGCTACCATAGGCGTTGGGGGAAGGGAGGAATGTTCCAGATAGACAGAACTCCCAAGAGCGCCCCCTGCAGTTTCATAAGGTCTCAAAATTCAAACACAGGAGACCTCACTCATGTATAGAAGGATGATGAAACACCTTCCCCGCTCCTCCGAGGTGATTTGCAGGGAGCCCCGGCTCGCCCAGGTCCCTGCAGAACAGAGCCCCACTCAGCCTTTCTTTGAATCCCTCAACAGCACCTCCTGCCAGCCTATGCGAGGCTATTTATGATGTCCTGTCGATATCTGTCTTGGCGCGGGAGCGTGGAGGGGACGGATGGAGCCTGGGGTCCTATCCATCAGTCACTCGGCCGCAATCTCTAAAGAGATTTTAATTGTGAGCTCAGATTTACTCCCGCCATCAGCTGCGCCCGCCCGCCTTCTTTACCAGCGAGAGCAGGGCCTGCAGGCCCGCTGCGCTTTGCCAAATGCACGTCTTGTAGCAACGCCGAGGAAATATTTGCTGCAGTGAAACCGTGTGCCCTGCAGAAAGCAATCGCCCTAAATCGCCCCCTGACAGCCGACCCGGCTCTTTGCTACACAGATCTGCTTTTCCATCTGCCTTCCACCCTGCTCCCTGCCACCAGTGGCTTCTAACCTGAAATGGGGAGACATTGAGGCAGGGGCCACACACTACACCCTCTCCCAGGCCGTGAGTTAGAGGACTGCAGGACATTAAGGTAGTAGGGTGATGGGTGGATGGGAAGACCCAGCCCTGAGTGAGGCGGGCCTGTAACGGGCGGCGGTCAAATAGCCAAGACCCTATGGCCCGCTTACAGCTGGAGGCGGGTCCCAGGGTAAAAGACACCCTCCCAGGCTACAAGGCTAGTTAGGGTTTGATGATCTGGGAATTGGCAAAAGGCTAAATCTTTGGGGCCTTCAACATCCTATGTTCCAAGGGACCAGGATCTGCTTCACTGTGCACACTGTGTGTGCCTCCCAGTGGCTCCTCCGCTAGCCCATGGAGGTCTTCTCTCTGTGTAGGCGGAAGGGGAGGGTGAGAACATGCCACTCTCAGAGAATTAATAAAAACATTGTTTTAAAAGACGCTTATCCTGGTAAAAGGAAAGAGGAGGAGAGGAAGGGGAAGACGGGAAGAAGAGAGAGGAGAGGAAGGATGGAGAGGAGGGAGGAGAAAAGAAGGAGGGGGAGGAGGGAGATGAGAGGGAGGGAAGGGGGGAAAGAGGAGAGAGAGAATGGAAGGAGGGGAAGGAGGAAGAGAAGGAGAAGAGATAGTAAGGGGAAGAGGGAGGGAGAAGAAAAGGAAGGTGAGGAGAAGGGGAGGAAAGAGAGGAAGAAGAGGGAAGGAAGAGGAAAGAGAAGTAGGAAGGGAGGAGGGAGGGGAGGAGGAAAGGAAAGAGGAGGGGAAGAAAGAGGAAGAAAAGGGAAGGAAGGGAGGAAAGAGGAGTAGGAGGGGAGGAGGGAGAGCAGGAGGAAAGGAAGGAGAGGAGGGGAGAGAGGGAGGGAGGAAAGGAAAGAGTAAGAGGGGAGGAGGGAGGGGAGGAGGAAGTGAGGAAGGGAAGGTCTTTTCCAATCTGCAAAGTCATTCAAATGAGAGCAGCCCATTCTGCCTTAGCCTTCCGAGGCTTACAGCTCATCCTGACCCAAAGGTCCCATTTGGTCAAAGTGCTCATTCCCTCAGCCCCCAGTAGACCTACTTCAGTGGAATTCATCCTGCTGCTGAATCAACCTAGCCACAAGAACTGGGGGCTGCTGACTGTCAAACCCCGGAAATTCGAATACCTCTTATTAGGGACACCATTCCCAGAGCTGGACAGCCCTTCCCCTATCAAAGAGCTGGGGATACCGAGCCTAGGAGCATTATGGGAGGCCGGGAGAGTAAGCCTGAGCATGGGGACCCTGTACACCCAACTGTGAAGAGCTCTCCCAAATCAGGCCACTAGGAGAAAAGTGGCCGTCCCCTCCCCCCTTGTCCCTAGGCTTCTGCAGTGCCCAACCTCTCTCATTCAGGGGCATCTGAGTGGGCAGTCGGAATGCTGAATGCTGTCGAGCAGGCTCTAGTCTGAGACCTGCCTGCCCCCCCCAACCCCCTATCACACAGGTGGGCCATCTGGGAGGAGGGCAGGAGGTTAACACACAAGGTTGGGGAGCACCCACTAGGCCTCACCTCAACGCTGGGATTGTGAAGTTGGGGGAAGACACCCCCCCCCCCCAGCTCGTTCTCTTCCGGTCCCTCCGTGTGGGGTGGGGAGGGAGCCAGCGAGGAGAGGTCTTCACGACCAAACCTGACTCATAGAAGAGGCTGGCAGCCTCTTCTATGCTGATGCACCCTTCCCCTCATCCCAAACCTTCCTCCATCAGACATGGCCTCCTGAAGGCCAGAGCCTGTAGAATGCACATTCTATGGTAGATGGGGACACACCCCGCGCCCGCAACGCTGGCAAAAGCGCAATGTCTTTGTCTCCCGCCTGGACCCGGCTTCCTTCAGTGGACCAATCAGCCAGCTTCCGCCTCAGGGACCACTCACTTGGCGGGAGTACTAGGGTAGTAGTTGAACGAGAAGAAGTGTCTTGTCTCTGTCCTGTCTCTAGCCGGAGAGCCTGCCTCACCTTCCCCGTGTTGTTTACCTTGGCCCGCTCTCTCTGCCCTGCTCTCCCAGCCGATCTGATTGCCGTAATTAGTTAATCAGTAACTGGCATAATTTCCCCCTGATTAATGCAGGAATAATCACCCGCCAGGGCTGCCAGCAATTTGCTTATCAGAGTCACTTTGAAACAGCTTTGAAAATGAGCGATTGGCACCTTCCTCGGGGTTAAAATTAGAACCCGGGAGGCCGCCCTCTGCCGTGGGCGGCTGGGAGTGGCAGGCGGGGTTGGCAGGGGAGCCTCCGCCCCAATGTCTGGGGCAAGTGGTGTGGGTGATTGCAACAGTTCTGTGTCTCACTGATCCTGAAGGAGTACTGGGTATTTGTGCTGGGGCGGCTCCCCAGGACAGGCAAGATAGATTGGGATACTGTGGCTGCCTCTGGAATGGAGCTGACCCATGGGGAACTGGACAGAGAGGCCTAGGACCATCATGGTGCATTGGGGTAACAGCACTGGACAGAGGACATGCTTAATACAGCAGTCGTAATAACAACAGCATCAAGAATAGCAAACCAGTCACCTTCAGTTTGTTTATTTGTTTATGTCTCTGTTGTTGCTGTTGCTGTTTTGTTTATTGACATGGTTTCTCTGTGTAGCCCTGGCTGTCCTGGAACTCACTCTGTAGACCAGGCTGGCCTTGAACTCAGAGATCCGACTGCCTCTGCCTCCCAAGTGCTGGGACTAAAGGCATGCGCTACTATGCCCAGTTTATGTTTTTATGGTTCTAGGGATGAAACCCAGGGCCCTGCATAGTCCAGGCAAGCACTGTACCCCTAAGCCATACACACATCCCCAGCAGAGAAATTGCTTCATTCTTTATATACATTACCTCACTTAATCCTAGACAGATGAAACTGTCCGCAGAGTGAGCTCATCTACTGGACCAGTACCTGACTCTTTATTTTTTCACAATTTTACTTTTAATTAAAGAAAATTTCCCACGTGGGCAGAAACCATTGGGATAATGAGCTCCTGTGAGCTCACCACCCACTTTCTACACGTCACCCGATGTCTCCCCGATCCCCTGTAACCACTCTTGTTAGTCCTGGTATCTATTTAAACCAGTTCCCGAAACAGTAGCTATCCTCCCTGTAAAATGAGGCGTGGGTAATCAGAGTCTCTGCCTCTTGGGGCTGTCAGAAAGTTTAATGAGATCCTTTGTGGAGTTCTGAGGTAGATATGGGGCATCACCATTTTCAGAGTGGAGGAGAGTTTAGCTGGGTGCTGAAATCTGTAGGGTCCAGAGGAGAAGAATCAGACAGAGATGGGGAATGAAAGAGGCCATAGCTGGTATGTGCTCCAGTCTGCTGGGACTAAACACTCACACGAAGTTACATCAAGTAGGATTGTTACTCACAGATAGGCAGCAGGGGGTTAAAGAGGTGTGGCCTTATGGGGAGCTGCCTGAAGGGGATAGAGTCTCTTCTATAGCAGGAGGCTCTTCTCTTGGGAGGGTCTTGAGAACTCATATGGTACTGGGAGATCATAGAGGAGAGAAAGGCAAGGGAAGCTTTGCCCAGACCACAAGGACCCCACAAGCTACTGGAGCTGGGCAGGTTACACAACCATCTCTAACAAGTCAAGCATCACTAAGTAGTGTGGGGCCTGATCCTCTGCACCTACATGTCTATGTACATACATGTATGTGCCCCCACACAGGTGACCTCACTCCCGACTTGCAAATGAGCTGTTTTGTCCATTCTGGCTGTTGCTCTTGTCAGGAAGATGTAGACACAATATGTGCTGCATGTGTGCATTCTTGAGAGCCACGGAGGAGAAAATCGAGAGCGGGGCAGAGAGTAGGTGGATCTAAGGCTACTTGGGGCACAGTCCTGCACAGGGGTGAATGAAGATTTCCGAGTGTTAGTGCAGGGCTTGTACATCTAGGTCTTGCAGGGATGGGGAGGCGAGGTGGGTGTGATTGCTTTATTTTATTTGGATGGACCTCAGGGAACCATCCTTTCACCATTGCTGACTGTTGCATAGACTTTTCCAAGGGAGGTGGGAACAAATGTCTGCTGACCCCAGATAGTGGCAACCAAACCCAACAGACCAAAGGAACAATCGCGCCATAGTCCAGCACGGTGGGACAATATATCACTGAGCTTACAGATCGCAGGGGACCCCAAAACAGCTATACCACCAGGAAGTTCCACCCTAGCATAAATGATCGCCTCCCCATAGCTGCATGGGTGGAAAGAGCCCTCGCTGCAATTAACCTTCCAGGATATATACTCCTTCACATCTTAAGACCCCAGACCACATGTAGCTAGGGCTGAATTATAGCTGGGAGGAAGGTTTAGGTACAAAGTATTGGAAGGCGCCCTTGGAATCTCAGAGAAGGGTTTAATGACATGCCCTCCCTAGCCCTCCTTCCGAGGGAATGCAACAGACCAGAACTTGAGAGTCTCTTTGAGTAGTCAAAGTGCTTTAAAGTAGCAACAGCTGCTACATTCAGAAGACAACTGAGCTATACCCAGAGTCTCTGAGGAGCGTTCCCCTTTATGTGATTCTCCTGGGGAACAGCAAGTGGGGTCTAAAGGGATGATCAAAGGGGCTGCCGTGTCCCAGAAACTGAACCACGGCTTTACAGTTGCTATTCGGTTCATGGAGTACAGGCCTCTTTCTCCAGTTTTCTTCCTCAAAGAGCTGGGGCAAAACACAGGCACCCTACACCAGGAGGCTTGGACAGCTCCATTATCAGATTTGCTGCAGGGGGCGCTGCTGAGTCAGAAGATGAGAAAAAGCGTTGGAGACTTTGCCCTGCCTTGGCCCAAAGGTTCTCACCACCTTGTGGGAATAAGATGAGTTAAACAACGATGTAGAACAAGACAAGCATTTGCCTGGAAGTAATGCGTCCGCGAACAAATCAGAGCCCTGACCTGGCCTGCTAGGGCCCGGACCCTTGGCACATGCCCACTGACGGATGCACGTGTGCGTGGGCATGTGTGCACATGCATGGCCTCACACTCCTGACTTGCAAATGAGCAGTCCTGTGCACACATTGTCAAGGAACACCTGTCATAGAGAAGCCTTTGTTAGGGTGAGGAATAATGAGACGTTAATTTAGAAAGATTTCTCTGTCAAAGAGGTGAGACTGTGCGACTAGAGGCATTAAAAATAAATCATTTAAACACCACAAAAGAATTTAAAAACGGACTTTATATTAAAAGAATCAAGCTGCTCCCATTGGCCAATTTGCAGGAAGTAAATGGGGTGCCCCACCCCCACCCCCACCGTGGGTAGACATCAACTTCGGCGCGTGGGGCTGAGCTGGCCTGTTCCCTCTTTGTGCAACCGTCCCCTGCCTTCCTGAAGCTCTGTTTTCTCCACTTGGCAGGATCTGGACTCATCTTGTGGTCCTCCTTCAACTCCTCTACCAGCTGCTTTTTCTGTCTTCTCTCTTAGGCACGGGGGTGGGGTGGGGGGTGGGGCCCTGGGACTGAACTCTCGTTCATGTTTCCGGTGATCTCCGCTATTCTCTCTGCCTTCTTATTTGCTTGTTTTTGTTTTTATTTTTGCTTTGTTTTTGTTTTTTTCAGACAGGCTCGTGTAGCCCAGGCTAGTGCCAAACTCACTGAGTAACTGAAGCTGACCTTGAACTCCCAATCCACGAAGCGCCTCCACCTCCCAAGTGCTGGGATCACAGGCACGCACCACCAGCATGCCTGGCTCGCTTTCTAGGTTTTAACCACAGGAAGACATCTTCCAAACAGTTCCTATGTCTGTCTCGGTTTTCCCGAAAGTACTCCGGGTTGTAGCTCTTCTCCTTGGGTCCCGGACACCTTTCTCAAGGTTCCCTTGCTGGAAATCCCAATTCAATTTGTCCTTTTCAATTTGTCAGACTCTTCTTCCGAGGATTAAATTATCCTTCTTTGATCTCTACACTTTCAACGGGTACCACCATTATCTAAGACCTTCAATCAAAAAATGTGGCTATCACATCTGTCCCCAACACACCCGGCGAATCCAAGGGCTGCCAGCTCCCTGGCTGGCTCTGCCTCCCGTACATCCCACCACAGAATACACTGCGATCCTGTAGGATCCTCATTCCCTGAAGGATCTCTGTCTCTGACTGGGTCTCCCTCCCTTCTGCCCTCCAAATCCTGACTGGGAATATGAAGTCCTGGCAACTCGGGAAGTTTCCGGAGCACTTTATCCAGCTCCCTCTTTCTCCTCTTTACCTCTCTTCCTGAACCACCTGACTAACCATTGCTAGGGAAACTGAGGGACAGGTGGGTGCAAATACCTGCTCCTCTGACTCTCAGGACATGTTCCTCTGCTACCCTCCTTCCTATCTACTTTCTGTCTTTTTCGCAAGTGCCTTACTTCTGAGCCACACCCCCACCCCTACCCAGTTTTATAAATTTAGATATTAGGCTGAGATTCAATAATAGAGATTCCACATCGTGGTAACTTAATGCAGATGCTGTTTCTCATCCACGTGGAGCTCTTATGCTTAAAGTCCTTAGGACCCTGGACCATTTTTGCTTACTCCCTTGTCTACTGATGCCCATGGTATAACATGGTAGCCAGAGCTCCAGCCATTACATCTGTGTTCTAAGTATTAAAGAGGATACATACAGCCTTTTGAAGACATCTGTCTGGAATCCCATGGTGCGTTTCCACCTGCATGCTCTGGGTTCGCTGCAGAGAAGGGGTGAGACATTTAATCTCTGTTCTGAATTGTGCACCTGGTTGAAAATTCAGCCTGTATTATTATTCCAAAGGGTGGAGGGTTTTGTGGGGGACATCTTTATCTGGTGCCATCTGGCAGTGGTCCAGTCAGTGCCATTACACTGACTGGCACCTTTAAGCCTGACAATGGGGAGACAAAGGGAGGTGGTTCTCTATGAGTTCTAGGCCAGTCTGGTCTACATAGTGAGACCTTGTCTACACACACACACACACACACACACACACACACAGAATGATATGTAAATTATACTTCTGTACGGTGTTGTTAAACCAAACCAAGGAGTCAGACAAGTTGTTAAGGTGACTCCTTATGTGGTAGCAGCCACAGACTAGGGGTTTCACTGTGCTGTTACACAAAGCCAAATATCTTTTTGAAGCAAGGTATCATTCTTTATACAACCTTGTCTGGCCTTGAACTCACTACCTCAATTTAGGCTTGCCTTGAATTTGTGGTAATCCTCCTGCCTCACCCTCCCAAGTATTGGGATTCTAGCTATGAGCCACCATACCCAACTCTTACTATACTTAGCTCTTATTTACATATCTTTTTGTGCTTGTGTGTGTGTGTGTGTGTGTGTGTGTGAGAAAGAGAGAGAGAGAGACAGAGAGAGAGAAAGAGAGGCAGAGAGAGACAGAGAGACAGAGCAAAAGAGAGATCTCATGTAGCCTGGTTTGTCCTCAAGCCCCTTGTATATCTGAGGATGACCTTGAAATTCTTACCCTCTCCATCTCCATGCTAGAACTGAATCACCAAGCCCAGTTCATGCCACACGGGGGATTGAACCCCGGGCTCCAGCGTGCTGGGCAATACTTACATTCCTTAAGTTTTGCTGATCATGTCTAAGCCCAATGACTTTTTAATAAGTTAAAATAACTCTATCTGTCCTTACCTTTAGGCTCAGAGCATCTTAAGGTATATTTCTCTTCTTTGTTTTCTGGTTACTTTGAAACAGGGTCTCCTGTAGCCCAGGCTGGCCTCAGATTCCCCATTTAGCCCTGAGTGACCTTGAACTCCTGATATTTCTAAATCTAACTTCCAAGAGGTAGGATTACAGGCACGCCCCCACGACACTCAGCTTTATTTCATTTTTTTTTAAACGGCATTTATTTATTTAGTGTGTGTGCGCATGCACACAGCTGCCTTTGTGCACTTATGGTGTTCAGAGGTCAACTTGCAGGAGTTCGTTCTCCCTCTCTACTGTATGGGTCCAGTGAATCAAACCCAGGTGGTTAACCTTGGCAGCAGACCCCTTTACCCACTGTGCCATCTTGCTGGCCCTTTATGTTCTAAGACTTTCTGCAGATGCCTGAAACTGAAGATAGGGCCCAAAATCTATGTATTATGTGTTTTTCCTCTGTATAACATAATTATGATAAAGTGTAATCTATACATTGGGACTGGTAAGAGATTAATAATAACTAAAAATACAAGTTGTAACAATATAATAAAAATTAATTAAAAGGGCACTGCTTTTAGAATTTTCTGCTTGATATATTTTTTTAAAGTTTTTTCGAGATAGAGTTTCTCTGTGTAGCCCTGGCTGTCCTGGAACTCACTCCGTAGACCAAGTTGGCCTCGAACTCAGAAATCTGACTGCCTCTGCCTCCCAAGTGCTGGGATTAAAGGCATGCACCACCACTGCCCGGCTTGATATCTTTTTAAAAGCTTTATGTGCATGTGTGTGCCTGAGTGTGTATGTACCATATGCATGCAGGAATCCACAGAGGGCGTAGGACCCCTGGAACTGGAATTATAAGTGGTATGTAGGTGCTGCAACCCAAACCTTGGTCCTCTGCAAGGGCAGTAAGCGCACTTGACCTCTGAGACACCTCTTACGCCCCACACTTACTAGCTTTGGACATTGCCACAGAAATTGAAATTGCACACAAGGGACAAAGGTCATGGTTTCTCAAGCATTAGCTCAACCACTCCATGTCTGTCCTCCTTTTCTGTTCCATAAGGACCTTTGAGATGACACAGTTCTTGAGAGTATATACTGCTCTTACCCAGGACTCAAGTTTGGGTCCCGGCACCCATGTTGTGTGGCCCACAACTGCCTGTAGCTCCAGTTCCTGGGATCCAACCCCTCTTCTGAACTTTGTAAACATCTGCACTCATATGAGCATGCACCTCCCACACATATTTGCCAATGATTAGACTATTTTTAACATAGTTTAAAATCTTAGAAACTTGTCTTCACAAACATTATCAAAAGGATACAGCACATTGGAATGTTTTCCACAAACGAGATATGCCTGGAGATTCGGAGTTGTTGCTGTGTTTCTACGAGCATTTAACATACCTAACAGTGCTGTGGTGCCCTGGTGCATGTACCGTGGCTTGTGGTCTGGGAACTATGAACCTGGAAGGTACATAGAGGGAGCCTAAGATGTAAGCATTGCCTGAGCGAGAGACTGAAGTCACAGTGGTTGGAAGGGAACCCAGAAAGAGAGAGAGAGAGAGAGAGAGAGAGAGAGAGAGAGAGAGAGAGAGAGATTTGGAGGGGAGAAGCCCCACCCTTTTA
This sequence comes from Tokudaia tokunoshimensis, assembly GCA_036184795.1. Classification (NCBI taxonomy): domain Eukaryota; kingdom Metazoa; phylum Chordata; class Mammalia; order Rodentia; family Muridae; genus Tokudaia; species Tokudaia tokunoshimensis. Next base: position 6,813,665 of record BTHU01000021.1, on the reverse strand, counting down.
CCACCTCTGGCACAGGGATTCTAGTGAGCTGTCAAAGAGCATCCAGGCAGAAAGTGTATACCACTCCAGACATCTCACCCAAGAGGAATGTAAGACCGATGGTTTATCACACAAGGGATGGTGAAATGACTCAAGCTACTGAGAGAAGGAAACTGCTGGTCTGTCCCCTTATTCTCCAGTGACAGAGGCAGGAAGTTATTCCATACCCCCAAGGTAACTGCAACAGCAGCGAAGACCAGCAGGAAGCTAGTTGCCACAGGGTCTGGTAATGAACAGCTCGAGGGGCCATTTCTGCAGAGGAGAGACGGCAAAGGCCGGAAATGGGTCTGCAATCAAATCAGCCCTTGAGAAGGCTTGAAGGGCCTGGTTATGGGATGGAGACTAGGCAGGGGAAAGGCCACCTCGTCCAGGCCCTTTTTGCCTGGTTCAGGGACATATGGGCACCATTGGGATCATTTGGGTATCATTGGGATCATTTGGGTATCATTGAAATCATGTGGACACCTTTGGGATCATGTGGGTATCATTGGGATCATATGGGCATCATTGGGATCATGTGGGCATCATTGGGATAATGTGGGCATCATTGCGATTAGTTGGGTATCATTGGGATTAGTTGGGCATCATTGGAGTCATGTGGGCACCACTGGGATCATTTGGGCACCATTGGGATCATGTGATCATGTGGACATCATTGGAATCATGTAGACATCATTGGGATCATGTGGGCATCATTGGGATCATGTGGGCATCATTGGGATCATGTGGACACCATTGGGATCATGTGGGCATCATTGGGATCAAGTAGGCATCATTGGGATCATGTGGGTATCATTCTGAGAAGCTTGTCCTTGAATGAGGGTAGGGGACACACCCTGTGTGCTGCCAGACACCAGAAAGACACAGAGCATGGGGAGAAGCCTACTGACCTCAAGTCACACTCCCACCTTGACTTCTACTCTTCACATACAAAGCAAAGGATGGACAAGACACTCTCACGTATTCCTCTGGCCTTGACCATCGTCCAGTGCACCACTAAACCAGATGCTGGGGCTGGAGTGTGTGGCTTGGTTGGTAGAGCACTTGACCAGCATACAGGAAGCCCCGGTTTCAGTCTTCCGCACTGCCTAAGCTGAGCGTGGTGGTGTGTACCTGTGATGTCAGCACTCAGGAGGTGGAGGAAAGAGTACCAGAAGCTCAAGGTCATCTTTGAGTACATAGCCAATCCAGACCAGCCTGTTCTCCATGAGATGCTGTACAGAAGCAAAGCAAAGCATAATACCTCAAGGGGGAAAAACAAAACCTAAATGTTGAAACAGGTCATGAGGCCACGAGGGTAACTCATGAGGGAGGCAGGAAGGTGGGACCTCAGGGTTGGAGAGATGGCTAATAGCTAAGGCCACTGACTGCTCTTGCAAGGAACCAGAGTTCAGTTCCCAGCACTTCACGTGTCAGCTCACAACTGTTTGTAACTCCAGTTCCGGTGATAGGACGCGTTTATCTGAGCTCAGTGGGGCCTAGGTACACGCATGGTACCCATACATATGTGAAGGTGCACACATATCCACAAAAATATAAAAGCCATAAATATGGAAGAAGAAGAAGAGGAGGAGGAAGAAGAAGAGAAGGAGGAGGAGAAAGAAGAGAAGGAGGAGGAGGAAGAGGAGAAGGAGGAGGAGAAGGAGAAGAAGGAGAAGAAGGAGGAGGAGGAAGAGGAGGGAGAGAGAGAGAGAGAGAGAGAGAGAGAGAGAGAGAGAGAGAAAGAGAGAGAGATCAGGCCAGATTCCATCTACTCAGGGTCTATAGGTACCTGCCAATTAGGGTCTTATTTATTTTTGTATGAGTGTGTGTGTGTGTGTATGTGTGTGTGTGTGTTGTATGTAACTATAGCCTCTTCAACTTGAAAGCACCCTTAGGTCACTCTCCCTCCCCTCTGTATTTGGTCACAGAAACAAGAAAAGTAACGAATGAGAGCTACTCTCAGAAAAGTAGACAGCATTAGAAAATTTTCCCATAGACTCCCAGGTCTAAAGAAGGCAATCTCGTGCTCCAGACACCAGGCTCTCAGCTTGGGTCAGCCTTCATTCCTTTGCACCCTTGTGGTTTTTTTTTTCTTTCCCCTTAATGGATGAGACACTTTTACTAAAGCCAGAACGATTTACACAAGCAAACAGAGAGCTTGATCCAGCATAGGGGCAGTTTGGGCTCTGCGTGCCCTTGGGATAGTGGTTGCCCCTCTCTGTTCTGTAGTAAAGGGAAGGTTATGACCCCGGCCCTATGACCTCACATAAGATACTGACCTGGGGCATCCTCTAGGAACGACTGTGGGCTGGCTGACTGGGTGAGAGAGTAGATGGGTGGGGCGGTATGTGGTATGGTGCATCTCGGGAACAGGGTATGGATGCTGCACTGGTGTTATGTTACGGAGGTTGCGTGGAGCGCGAGGTGCGTGGTGCTCCAGTGTGGAACTGGCAATGCAATCTGTTTCCCCTGTGTCTCCTCCCCACAGGCTGCCCACATCTCATACATACCAAGTCCTTACCACATCAAGAATTCATAATCATCCCAAAATATTCAATGGGGATATGAAATATTTACACACAAGGCACCAGACGATGAAACGAGTGTGTCCCTGGCCTTGACAGAAACCTCTCTCTTGTGGGGGTGGGGGGCGTGCAAGATGGCGCTGAGGGGGAGGGGGCAGGCCGGTTGCTCTCCATGGGTCTTCTCTCTCATCCTCCAGAGCTCTGGGTTCACAGAACATATTTTAGGTTTGAGGCATGAGGAGAGCATTAGCTCTCAGCCTCCTGCCTGCTCCCCATATGGGAGCCTGAGGGTGGGTGAGCCTCAATTGATAGGGACATCTAAGTGAGAGGAACCCAGGGGCTTCTCCGTCACTGTTACCTCAGATCCACTCCCCGCTGCCAACCTCAAGGGTCTCAGGGAAACTCATCTGTGTGCTTGCTAACACCCCAGTCACGAGGGCCTCGCTACCATCATTTCGCAACTTACAATTCAAAAGCTCTTCCTTGCGAGGTGGGCATGGTAGCACATGCCTGCAAGCCCAACACGTGAGAGGGTGAGGTAGGAAGGAGCCCACGTTGAAGCCCAAGGTCGTGAGTTCAAGACCAGTCTAGGCTACATAGAGAGACCCTGTCAACATCCTTCTCTCCCCGATAAAGAGAGAGAGAGAGAGAGAGAGAGAGAGAGAGAGAGAGAGAGAGAGAGAGAGACGAGGAGGGAGGGAGGGAAGGAGGGAGGGAAGAAGAGGGAGGAAGGAAGGAAGGAAGGAAGGAAGGAAGGAAGGAAGAGATGCGATAAAGTAAGGTATCTCTGCTTTGAAATAGCTCCACATTCTTTGCCCATCCCCCCCGCCCCCCCCCACCCCCGGCAGCCTGGGTCTCTCGTGTCAGCAGACCCCAGCTCTGACAGCACGCTAGGACACACCAGAGCACAGATGGGCCCCCAAGCAGCCCTAATGGGCTCCTCTGTCTAATTAGCATGCAATTAGCCTAATGCATATTTTAACATCACATCAGAGTTGCTCATCAATCATCCTCCTAGCCAGGCCTAGACAGACAGACAGACAGACAGTTGGCCTGCAAAACCAGGAAGGAAAGGATCTTGCTAGTGACTCTGGGGGGGGGGGGAACTGTCCCCACTCTTAGGAGGGCTGCCTGAGAGCTGTGCCAAGTCAAAAGACCAAAGTCTTTCCTTGTAGCTCCCATGGCAGGAGAGAGATACCCAGGCCTCAGTTTCCCCACTGCAGCCAAACTGCCGGCTGGGACAGCAGAATCAGCTGCATCTTTACGCTAATAACATCAGCTCCCCTCCCCAGGACATTGTCTACCCGATTCCCCGCCCCCACGCCCCTGCCCCAATCAGGCTGTGAATTCTTTGAAGGCAGACTCCAGTTGTCTCTTTCCTCCACCTTTCCCAGAATTCCCAGCTCAGGACTATGATCCACAACAGAAGGAGCACTGGTCTAAGAGTCACCAAATACAAGTGTCACACAATGTAGAAAAAGATGGAGGCTCAAAAGCTAAAGGTTTGATCCAGAGCAGGCCCACTGCGGGCTAGCTGAAGTAACCTTGAAAAGATGTCTTGGCTTCTCTGGGCCTCTATTCTTTCAGACGCAGAGGGGTCCTCATCCCGCCTTCTTTGCGAGGTCGTGCAGAAGAGAATTCGCTAGTTGGCATCATCTTTGCTCATTCGGCCTTCAGTTCACAGGCTCCTCCTTCTTGGACTCCGGCCACTTGGCTGCTGGTGGCAGGAGAGGCCTGAGTCGGGGGCAGGGAGAAGGTCTTTGTGTGGAGAGGTGGGGTGCAGTCGTGAGTGGGAGAGGGAGAGCCTTCCTCCTCCATGGGGATAAAGTGGGATGTGACATTGTTCCCACCAGACCCCGAGCGGCAGAACACAGAGGCGCCTAAATATTTCATGGTCAAATTCATCAATAATGGAGACGGAGACTAAATTACATAACTGTCACCTTTCTGTTAAATAATATTTTCTGCAGGGGGCTGGGAGGGGGCCAGGGAGGCCTTTATTGCGAGTCATGAATGATTTAAGACAGCAAATAAAGGGGATCTGGAAGAGAGAAGGCAGGGACTTCTAGAATCATCTCGCACACTGCCCTGCCATGGGGGACAGCTGGACAGACTCGGGGTACAGGCGGAGAGGGTCTGGCGTCTCTACAGAGTGTGGCAGACAGGCTTCTGTTACTATAACAAAACACTGGAGATAAATTAATGTGGAAAGAGGAAAGCAAGCGGGTTCCCGGAGACACAGCTTGGTTGGTAGAGTGAGTGGCTGCCTGTGCCAAGCCCCCCACTGCAGAAACGGGGTGTCCTGGCACACCTGACCTCAGCACTTGAGAGGATCAGATCTTCAAGGTCATCCTCTACCACACAGAGAGTTTGGGGGCCATCCTGGGCTATGTAAAATCTTGTTTCAAGCAGAGCACGACAAACCAAAACTAAACAAAGAGGGCCAGTGGGCTCGCTCAGCAGCAAAAGTGTTTGTCGTGACTCTGGGGGCCCAGAAAAAGGCGGAAGAAGAAAAGTGGATCCACAAAGCTGTCCTCCAGCTTCTACACACATTCTATGGCACGTGCTTGCCTCACCTTCAACAGCATTTACACACACACACACACACACACACACACAATAACTGGGGGGGGGGGGTTCTTCCTTTGAGAAAGAAAACCTACCTGATGATCCAAGCTTACAATCCCAGCACTTGAGAGGCTGAGGCAGGAAAATTGCTGCAGTAATGTAGTCAACCCGAGTAGCTGGCCTTTGGCTACTTGGTGGGTTCTTCTTCCGCCCTTCTCTGCCCCTTTTCTTCCACCCTTTCAACCCCCCTAACACTAGATAAGAGAGAAAAAGGAATAGGGAGGAAAGGAAAGAGATTCCTGAATAGAGTCAGGGGTTGGAGAGGGGCAGTTATCCTTAGACTACTTTTTGCTGATTAGGGGTGTCAGGTTTCTAGGGGCAAGTTTGGTCTTCGCTGTCAGGATATCAAATTTCTTCTTTTTCACTCTCCTCTTCTTCCTCTTTCCTCTTCCTCTTCTTCCTCCTTCTCTTCTTCCTCTTGTTCCTCTTCTTCCTCTTCCTCCTCCTCTTCCTCCTCTTCTTCCTTTTCCTCCTCTTCCTCCTCCTCTTTCTCTTCTTCCTCCTTCTCTTCCTCCTCTTCTTCCTCTTCTTCCTCCTCTTTCTCTTCCCCCTCTTTCTCTTCCTCCTCTTCTTCCTCTTCATCCTCTTCTTCCTCCTCTTCCTCCTCTTCCTCTTCTTCTTCCCCTCCTCCACCACCACCACCACACAGGGCTACTTAACTGCAGCCAACAGTACCCAACAACACACACCTCAGGGCTCTGGCATTTATACACCCTCTGAAAAGTTCCCAGAATCCCAAATGTCAAACAACTGCAGAAGCTATTTCCAGTTGGCAAAACCACATCCCTGCTAGAGCACGAGGTAAATCATAGTCAGCTGCTGTAGACAGTCTGAAACAGCCCCACATCCCCACACTTGGGATTAAAACAAAAGCACGATCCTATTTCTGTGGTTTTTTTTTTTTTAAAGAAACCGAAAGTCTCACTACAGACCTGAGCTACATACTGAGTTCCAGGAATTGAGTAAGACTTCGCATCAAAAGTAACAAAAAAGGCTGAGGAGACCGGGGGGGGGGGGGGGGGGGGGTTGGCTCTGTGGTTAAGAGCACTGGTTACTCTCCCAGGGGCCCCAGGTTTGATTCCCAGCATCCACATGGTGGCTCACAACCATCTGTAACTCCAGTTCCAGGGAATCTGATGCCCTCTTCTGGCCTCAGGAATCAGGCATCCATGTGGTGCATGTATATACATGTAGACAAAACATCCGTATGTATACAATAACAAAATAAGTAAATTAAAGAAAATAAAAAGAGAAGAACTCCGTTTAGGCAGACAGTTTGCAGCTTGCAGTCGGCCCTAGTGCTATGGGCCTGCAGCCTGAGTCTACACGGAAGAAGAAGCTGCTCACATCAGAGCAACTAGCCAGGAGAGGACGGGGTTTCATTATTTCCTTCTCTTTTACTGTGGGTCTCCAGCAACTGGAGGCCAATCGGCCCCACCTCCTGAAGACTCCACCTCCTTCCCAGAATCCGAAGCCTTTAGCTTATGGACTTTAAGAAAGGTCCAGAGTCAAACCACAGCAGGTGGACTTTAGGGATGGCTGTGGTTTGAGGATCAAATGTCCTCCATAGGCCTGTGTGCTTGAACAATTAGTCCCCAGACGGTGGCGCTGTTTGCGGAGGTTGTGGAACTTTTGGGAGGTGTGCCCTGGTTGGAGGAAGTGGGTTGTTGTGGGCGAGCAGAACCTTACTTCTGTTCTCTCCCAGCTTCCTGATGGTAGAGGCCGTGTAAACAGTGGTCTCTCTCACACCTGCTGCCTAGCCTTGCCTGCCACAATGTCCCTTTGCACCAAAGAAACCCTCTTCCGGAAGCTGCCTCTTGTCCAGTATTTTATCACAGTCAGGAGAAAAGTCAGCAATATAGGGCTATACCTACCAGAACAGGTTTGAGTGAATAGCGCATCAACCTTCAGCTTGCATGATCAAGTTGTTCATTTTACCTGGAGAGAAAGATACCCAGACGGGTGCTGTATGTGGGGAGGCTCCGCCCAGCGGGTACCTTGAACAGGCTTGTCTCCTGTGTCAAGAGCTGGAGTTCCTGTAGCCAGCTGTTCCCTCACTGAGCCTGGGACCATCAATGCAAGGAACTGTACCTTTTTCATCACTGAGCGCCCCCAGGATCCAGCATTCCTCCATCAGAACCACAACGTCCGCAAGAATGTGGTACGATCAGATTAGAGGCTCCTGGAAGGCTGGTGTCTGTTCCCCCCAATCACAGTGGGGTCCCAATAGGCCAGAACTGCATCTCCGGGGGTCTCCTTTTCCTTCCTCCTTGAAGTCCATGTCACCTGAGAGAGGCACCCAAGACCGGTGGCACCTCTGTCTCCTTTCTTACAGGAGGAGGATGGAAGGGATGAAGAGAGTGTGGCCAGGCTCTGCTGTGGCTCCCGGGCTTCCCTGCAGTCGAGCCCTCCCCTCCTGGGAAAGGAGCCTCCGTGGGCGTGTGTGCAAACTCACCCTGCACCGTCAGCCCATGTGGGAAGGGTGAGGGTTGGGAACGCTGTGCCCGCTAAGTGTATAATTACACGGTACTCGGGGTAATTTCTCTGTTCCTCAAGAAGCACACGTTGGCCCTGATTTTCCTATCTGCAGATTGTAAGCTCGTAATTAGTAGCAAATTACCCACACAAGTGACAAATTTTTGTGCTTTCAAGTAAACAGACAAAATACCCACAGTTCATAAATTGCCTCTCGGTGCAGCAGGCACCTGGCACCCGGCGATGCCCAGCCTGCCCACACAGAGTCCATGAGAGGGACATGGCTGCAGGCAGAGAGAAGAGGGCTGGTTTATCTTTACACTTGACCCTTCCAGCTTGCAGACCAAGCGACACCAGCAGGTCCCAAGCGTTGGGGAAACTTCATGGCTGTTGGCAAGGGCTGGAAACACCAGGGTGTCAGTTTCAGCTTCAGAGTACTGTACTCCATCTGTCACTCAAAATGTCATTGTTCTCTCAACTAATACCATCTCTCTGAGTACCACATGCTGGCAGAACACTGACCTTCTGTGATGGTTTGTATATGCTCGGGGGAGGGAGTGGCTCTATTAGAAGGTGTGGCCTTGTTGGAGTAGGTGTGGCCTTGTTGGAGTAAGTGTGGCCTTGTTGGAGTAGGTGTGACCTTGTTGGAATGGGTGTGTCACTTTGGGTGTGGGCTTTAAGACCCTCATCCTAGCTACCTGGAAGCCAGTCTTCTAGCAGTCTTCAGATGAAGATGTAGAACTCTCAGCTCCTCCTGCACCATGCCTGCCTGGATGCTGCCATGCTCCCACCTTGATAATAATGGACTGAACCTCTGAAACTGTAAACCAGCCCCGATGAAATGCTGTCCTTATAAGACTTGCTGGTTTACAGAGTGAGTTCCAGGACAGCCAGGGCTATACAGAGAAACCCTGTCTTTAAAACAAAAAACAAACAAACAAACAAAAAACCCAAAAGACTTGCCTTGGTCATGGTGTCTGTTCACAACAGTAAAACCCTAATTAAGACACCCTCTTACAGGCCTTTGTTTTGTTTTATAAGACAGGGTTTCATGTAGCCCAGGCTGGCCTCAAGCTTGCTGTGTAGTTGAGGCTGGCCTTGAGCTCCAAATAGTCTTTGACTCTACCTCCCAGTGCTGAAATTACAGGTGTATACCACCACACCAGCTTTGCTGTGTATCTTTGAATATTATTCTTTTTTCTTTAAAGATTTATTTGTTTATTTCATGTATGTGAGTACACTGTTGCTGTCTTCAGACACACCAGAAGAGGGCATCGGATCCGCATTACAGATGGTTATGAGCCACCATGTTGTTGCTGGGAATTGAACTCAGGACCTCTGGAAGAGTAGTCAGTGCTCTTAACTGCTGAGCCATGGGCCGTTGGCAGTCTCAGAGCTTCTGGGTTGAACTTTAGTTGGTAGAGCTCTTACCTGGCATACACAAAGCCCTGAGTTCATCCCCCCAGAACTTCATAAACCAAGCACAATGGTACTAGTTCTATAATCTCAGCACTTGGGAGGTGGAGGCAGGATGAACGGAAGTTCAAAGCCACCCTTGGGTGAATAGCAAGTTTGAGGACAACATGAACAATGTGAGACACTGTCTCCAAAAAAAAAAAAAAGCAGACTAAAAATATCAAACAAACAAACTCCCCTGATCTTGAACATCAGGCAGTTTGCTGTTCAAATCTTGGCTCTACTCTCTATTAGCTGTGTGACCCTGTGTGTCTGGCAACTTCTCTGTGCCTGGTTCTTTATGGCAGCAGTTCTCAATCTGTGGGTTGCAACCCCTTTGGGGGGGGATCAAAAAAAAAACCTTTCACAGAGGTTTCGTATCAGATATCCTGCATATTGGATATTTATGCCACAATTCATAATAGTAGCAAAATTACCATTAGGAAATAGCAACAATGTAATATTGTAATATTAAGGTTGTTGGGTCACTACAACCACAACCCAGGGAACTGTATTTTTTTTTTTTTTTTTTTTTTGGTTTTTTGAGACAGGGTTTCTCTGTATAGCCCTGGCTGTCCTGGAACTCACTCTGTAGACCAGGTTAGCCTCGAACTCAGAAATCCGCCTGCCTCTGCCTCCCAAGTGCTAGGATTAAAGGCGTGCGCCACCACCGCCCGGCTCAGGGAACTGTATTAAAGAGACGCAGCATCAGGACGGCTGAGAACTTACAGGTTAGCATCTTACACAGGGTTGTAAGAATCAGATGGTATGATGTGTGTAAAGTTTTTATCAGTCTCTGGCACACAACAAGTGTTCAACCAACCTTATGTCATGTTTATCACTGTTAATCCTCAGCTAGTGAGGGTCAGTTCTTAGTCCCCATGATTGGCTCCGGCTGTGCTGGCTGGTGGTTGTGGCTCCCACAGCCCATGTTTAACAAGCACTAATGTTCCCTATTCCCCCTTGAGTTCCCTGGCACCATCTGGTATGTGTAATATCCTTACCCTCCTGGCTTACGTGCTCTGCCAATCTGCCTGACCCTAGCTAGAGTCATTATTTTTAAAATGGGACTTCTCACTCTGTCTTAGTTTGGGTTTTACTACTGTGAACAGACACCATGACCAAGGCAACTCATATAAGGACAACATTTAATTGGAGCTGACTTACAGGTTCCGAGGTTCAGTCCGTTATCATCCAGGCAGGAACATGGCAGCATCCAAGCAGCCATGGTGCAGGAGGAGCTGAGAGTTCTACCTCTTATTCCGAAGGCAGCTAGGAGACTGGCTTCCACACAGCTAGGACAAGGGTATTAAAGCCCATGCCTACAGTGACACATGGCCACACTCTCTCCAACAAGACCACGCCCACTCCAACAAAGTCACACCCACTCCAGCAAGGCCACACCCACTCCAACAAGGCCACGCCTCCTAACAGTGCCTCTCGGTAGGCTAACATCATTCAAACATCATGCTCGCAAGGGGTCATGTGGCAAAATGCCTGGCAAAAGCATCTAGTATGTCACCCGTGTCTGACACTAGATCTATTATTGTGCATGGAAATCAGCCACATTGATGGCTTCTAACAAAGCACACCTACTCACAGCTCTACGTGTTTCCGTCTCACGTGACTCTGGGTTGGCCCTTGTGTCCTGCCGTAACCAATAGACTGGAGCCTGTCCGAGTGAGTCTCATGCCAGTCCCTGCCTGGGTCTTAGGGAGGTCTGGAAGCCTGGTGAGCTGGAGCTCTCGGGCTAGTGCCAACTGTCAAGAGCTGATAGGTAAATCTGAGGGATTTATGAGCTGTCTGATAACGGATTGGCAGCTCACAGTGAGTCTTTTGTTGTTGTTTTTGCGGCAGGGTCTTTAGGTAGCCTAGGCTTGCCTCCAACTCTGTAACCCAGGCTGGCCTTGAACTCCTGGTCCTCTAGATTACTGCCTTTGGAATGAGTATGTATTGGTATTTATTGATTTGTGTATTTATGTAGATATGAGAATGCATACCATAGAAACTAGCAAATGCTCTGGGTTTTTTTAAAGATTTATTTATTTATTATATATTAGTACACCATTGCTCTCTTCAGACACACCAGAAGAGAGGGCATCAGATCACATTACAGATGGTCGTGAGCCACCATGTGGTTGCTGGGAATTGAACTCAGGACCTCTAGAAGAGCAGTCAGTGCTCTTATCCACTGAGCCATCTCTCCAGCCCCCTCCTCTCTAATTTTTTTTTAACTCGGAGTCCCACTCTAGCCCCAGATGACCTGGAAGACACTTTGTATAGCACCTGCTGACTTCAAATTCACAGAGGTTTCCCTCTCTCAGCCTCCCAAGTGCTCACATTAGGAGAGTGAGCTACCATATCTGGCCCTTCTTCTTTTTTGTCTTGGAGGCCCCATTACCAGTCCACCCCTATCTAGCGGCTTCCACCCTAAGCTCCAGTGAGGCCTACCCCTCCATCTGAGAAGTCCTGTGCCAGCCCTCCTTTCCTCCAGTGCTGTGTCAGCAAAGACCCTGCCCTGTGGAGAACTCCAGGGCATAAAGAGAGACCCCAAGATTCCCAAGGTGACAACTAGAAATCCAGATGTCTGACTTGAGCCGGATCCAGCTGGCTGCAACCCCATGCTCCTCCTACCAGGGTTATCGCTAGGGGAGGAAGCAGCCATAGATACTGCACCCCAGGAGAGAGCTCATCCTTGCTGTAATAAAACACACCTGTGGTTTAAACCAGGAAGTTTGGGGTATGTTGTATCACTGCAATCAATAGCAGGACCAAACATCATGTGTCCCCCGCCAAGACAAAGGAAACCGGACAGTCCCACAACCCTGGTTTCTCCCATAACTTTCTGTAGTTCCTGGGGCATCCAGGAAGCCCAAGAAAAGGATGCCTTGAACAGGACAGTGTCGCTTGCCTCTGGAGCCATGCCTGTCTTGCAGAGATCCCCGGCAGCACACAGCCCACCCTCCTCCCCAGGACATGCAAGGTGAAGGAATCTGGAACGTGGGCTTCCACTGGGGATCCGAGACAGGCGCAGAGTCCCCTCCCTTCCCTGTTGACATTTGCAAAGGACTAAATTAGGAGACAGGTAAATGCTAGTCTTTTCTTCTCTTGGGGACCAGGGAAGGGGGAGGCAGACTCTCGGGATTTTGACTGCGCCAAGCTTAGTAAGTGCTGTGCATGAGGCCAGGCGGGGTGTTGGGTTTTTGCCCTCAGCAAATGCTATTAGGGCTGGTGTAGGGCAAGCCACCCTCAGCCTAACCCAGCCTCCCAGTGCCTGTGTAAAGCCAAGAGTCCCTACTTCAGGTCTTATCCCTCAGTGACAAAAGCCTACTTTGGGAGATTTGGGAATGGGGATTTCTGAGAATCCTTGGGAATTTCTTATATCATACACTATCGTGTATTTCTTTCCACGGCACTATTTTTAAAATGAAGAGTGAGTGGCCGTAAGTGACAAACAGTCCGTCAGCTTCCAGTGTAATGTTCAAAATCTCCGAGGTAATTTTTAAAAAAGGGATATAATATAAAATGCATGGACTGTTATTACTAATGCCACTCTATGTTTACAAGATGGTATGTTTTAATAAAATATAAAATAGCTCTCCACTTGGTATAGATGCTGGACAAGCAAACCCATCAAAATAAGGACACGTAAATGCCACCACTACATCACCAGCATCTGAAAACTATCACAAATATTCAATATTCAAATTTTTGTTCGTTTCGCTTTTTGAGACAGGGTCCTTCTGCATAGCCCTGGCTATCTTGAAACTCTCTTTGCAGACCAGGCTGACCTCAAACTCTGCCTCCCTCTGCCTCTTAAGTGCTGAAATTGAAGGCGTATGTCATCACACCAGGTTAATTGTAAACTTTTTTTTTTTAATGGAAACCTTAAAACCCACAGAGCCTGACTTATTAGCCAGCCTGACAGCTGTGATTTCTGTTTTGAAACGGAGACAGAAAGCATTATGCCTGGGTTTAACAAACAGAAGGCGTTGGTGTGGCAGTGGGGGGATGGGTGGTGGTGTTGGTATTGCTGGATTGACCAAGCCTGTGGCTACTTTAATGTGGGAATTCAGATACTCAAGACTCTTCCTAAACAATGAATGGAGTTGTCTGCTAGTCCTGGCTTCATTTCTGCCCCTAAAATCGATGTTGCCTTTACCCATTCACACATCGAATCCGCTTCTGAGTTTGCAGCTGAGAATTCCCTAGGTTTTCTTTCTTTATTTCTTTTTTTTCTTTTTGCATTTCCTCCGTAGTTCATATTCAATCACTGGAAAAAGGCAGCGCCCGTGACAGGATGGTATTTGAAGAATGGTAACATTTGGGTCTCCCTGCAAGGTTAGTGGTACTATGCATACAAAAAAATTGCCAATTTAGGGGCTTATTCTGCTTCTAAAAGTTATGTTTTGAGATATTGCCCACAGGATCTGCATAATGTATACTATGCAAATAAACTTATTAATATTTATTTTATTTGGAAGATTGACTTGCCATCGGCAGCAGACAGGGCCACAAACACACAATGATATAACAGTAAGGGTGGTAAGGAGGATCTTCTAATGAGAAAGCCACGTCCTCCCCACCCCCACCCCACAGATGCCTGTTCCCCCTACTTCAAGAAACACTGCTGTTAACCTTCAACCCCACATAGCCAGGATCCTGACACCCTGTTTTCAACTTAACAGAAAAGGATTCCTTTGAATTGTGAAAATTCTCCGTGTGGATTATGAGACTCCAGTTCTTGAGGAGAGGACTTTTGATACCCCTACACCCCTTTCAGAATTTGGGGGATTTAAGATCTGGGAACAGGTAATTTCCCCAAGAAGCGCACTGTGACTTTGGGATAATTCTGATGGTGGGTAGGAGAGCTATGGAGGCAGGAAATGTTCAGACCTCCTCCTGGTAGGTCTGTAGCATGTCTTCAGGATGTGAGCTTTTTCTCTTGGCAAAGTGAATTCAGTGTGCTTGTCTCCAGACAGGAACCGTGGCTGTGGTCCAGGACTGGGAAAGGAAGCAAGAGAGGGTTAGACTCAAGAAAGATCCCTGACTTCGCTGGTACCCCTGTTCCCACCTAGACTGTTGGGCTCACCTAAAATGGTAGTTACTCAAGGATTTATCTCACCATTTTACCTTTACCTTCATTTCTGTGACCTCTGGGGCATCCATGATCTTGGTTTCACTGTACTGGAGAACCCTAAGGTCAAGTTTCAGTCTAGACCTGTGATGGTCAATCTTCATTGTCAAGTTGACTGGATTTAGAGACACCTAGGAGACATACCTTGGGTGGGCCTTGTTAGGGTGTTTCCAGAGAAGTTCAATGACGTTGGGAAGACCCACCCTAAGTGTCCTCGGCAACATCTCATAGGTTGGGGTCCTGAGCTGAATAAAAACAGGGGCAAAGGAGGAACCCAGCTAGGCACCAGCCTGAAACTGCTTCCTGATAGCAGAGACAGCACAGCCAGTCGCCCGACACTCTGGCTACCATGATTGACTGTATCTCCTCAAACTGTGATCCCGAGTAAACCCTTCCTTCCACAATTGGCTTCTGCCAAATAATTAGTCACAACAACAAGAAAAAAGCACTAACGAGTCTGATAAAGGTTACTGGGAGACTTTAGCAAACCCTAAACAGGCAACACCATCAGAGGCTCGGCCTTCCCCAGACAAAAGGCTAAAATTACCCTGCTGGAGGAAGAACCGACTCACTGAGGTACTTATGAAGATAAATGGGGCAGGAGATGAAATAACAAATAAATGCCAATTACCAACCTGTAGTCTACTGCGGAAATGAGGACTATTGTATGCGGCCACATCACACTCCTGGCTTTCTTAAGGATATTTATCTATTTTAATGAAGTTTTCTTTGCTTTCTGGTCCTCACCGACCGTGGTACTCCTACGGGGACTTTTAAATGGTGATATTTAGAACCTACTGCATAGATGATAGAAAGAAAGATAGAATCACGATGCATTAAGGGTCTGAGCTTCCTTTGTTATCCTGGGGCAGGAATTTAAATGGTTCCTTTAGTCAAGGGAGGGATTTTCCACTGGAAGGAAAATTGTCTTGGCAGGTAGAAGCAGGCGTTGATGGTGGTGGTCGTGACAGGCGAGTCTGAGACTATAGGAGCTGCTGAGGTTGCTCAGTGGTTAGAAGCACTTGCAGCTTTTTAGAGATTCAATTCCTACTTTCCTCTTTCTTAGAGGACCTGGGTTCAATTCCCACTTCCCACATGGCAGCTCATTCCAGTTCCAAGGAACCCAGTGCCCTCTTCTGTCTTCTCTGGAGTACACACACACACACACACACACACACACACACACACGAAATCAATAAGTATGCCTTTAAGAAAAAGAAGTCAGGCATAATTGTGCATGACTTTAATCCCAGCACTGAGGAGACAAAGGCAAGCGGAACTTTGTGAGTTCAAGGCCAGCCTGATCTATAGCCAGAGATACATAGTGAGACTCTGTTTTGAAAAACAAAAACCGTCAAGGACATTTGTCATTCTTTGGTCTCACTGTGTAGCCCAGGCTAACCTCAAAGAATCACTATCATGGGCATTTGTCACTCTTGGTTGCCTAGGACTCTGTGTGTGTGTGTGTGTGTGTGTGTGTGTGTGTGTGTGTGTGTGTGTGTGAGAGAGAGAGAGAGAGAGAGAGAGAGAGAGAGAAAGAGAGAGAGCATGTACAGTGTGAGTAACAGGGTCTCACTGTGTAGCCCAGGCTAACCTCAAACTTGTGGTCCTCCTTCCTCTGCTTCTCGATTGTTGAAATTACAGGTATGAGCTACTCTGACTCACCTCTGTCTAAGACTTCTAAAAATATTTAACTTTTGTTTTATGAATAAAAATGTCTTATCTGCATGTATGTCTGTGCACCCAGTATGTGCCTGGTGCCCTCAGAGGCTGGAAGAGAGCATCAGATGCCCTGGAACTGGAGTTACAGACAGTTGTGAGCTGCCGTGTAGGTGCTGGGAACTGAACCGAGATCCTCTGGGAGAGCAGCCGTGGTTCTGGACATCTGACCCATCTCTTGAGCCCCTCTGCAAAGGGCTTTAAGACACTCTACCCTTATATGGAACCCCCACCTGCTTAATGTGTCTGCTTGGACACCAAGTCCCCTGTCCAGATGGTCACATGCCCTCTTTCAGGATGGGGATGGACCTTGTTCCTGGACCTGCCTTCCGAGGGGAGCTATCCTACTGATAACAAGGAGGAAGGGCTCACAGTTCCAGTTCATACTCAAGCTCACAGTCCCATGTTTCTGACCCTATGATGAAGCTGACACCACAGAGGGGACAGTGTGGTAAAGCAAAGCAGCTTACCTCATGTCAGGAAGCTAAGAGGCAAATACAGGAAAAGACCTGGGCAAGATAGAGTCCCCAAGGAGAGCATCACCCAGTGATCTACCTCCTACATGTAGGCCCTGCCTCCTAAAGTTTCCAGCACCTTCCAAAAAAAGTGCCACCAGCTGAGAGCCGAGGCTTCGACCCATGAGCCCAAGGGGTGTTGTATATTCTATTTTTTTTAAAAGATTTATTTATTTATTTAATGTATGTGAATACACTCTCGTTCTCTTCAGATACACACTTAAAGAGGCTATCAGATCCCATTATAGATGGTCATGAGCCACCGTGTGGTTGCTGGGAATTGAACTCAGGACCTCTAGAAGAGCAGCCAGTGCTCTTAACTGCAGAGCCATCCCTCTAGTGCCTCCCCCCCTCCCCGTGTTGTATATTCAAACCCCAGCATGGTGAAGGCTCCTGTCTACTTCAGCATGCAAAATAGATTTAGCTTATCTCCCATCTCCAGTTGCCCCCCCCCCCCCCAGTATTAACAGTTCCAACATCACTCAGAAGGTCAAGCCCAAAGTCTCCCTTGAGATTCAAAGCACACTCTTTGCAGGGGGTCGCTGTCAGGACAAAAGAAACAGAGGCTGGAGAGACAGTGAAAAGCACTGGCTGCTTTTGCAGAAGACTCGAAGTTTGGTTTCCAGCAGTCATACCAGGCAGCTCACAACTGTCTCTAACTCCAGTTCCAGGGCATCTGAGGCCCTCTTCTGGCCCCTGTGAGCACTTCATGCTACCAAGGGCATAAACACATGTAGGCAAACCACTCAGGAACATATAAGTAAATAAAAATTTAAAAACAAGGCCGGGCAGTGGTGGCACATGCCTTTAATCCCAGCACTTGGGAGGCAGAGGCAGGTGGATTTCTGAGTTCAAGGCCAACCTGGTCTACAGAGCGAGTTCCAGGACAGCCAGGGCTACACAGAGAAACCCTGCCTCGAAAAACCAAAAAAAACAAAACAAAACAAAAAAAAAAACCAAAAACCAAAAAACAAAAACAAGTTCTGCCCTTCTGTGAACAAAAGCACCGAGTAAAGAATCCTGTCCTTTTATTGATTGATTGATTGATTTTAGATAGGGCCTTGCTGTCTTAGGGTTTTACTGCTGTGAACAGACACCATAACCAAGGCATGTCTTATAAGGCACAACATTTAATTGGGGCTGGCTTAGAGGTTCAGAGGTTCAGTTCATTATCAAGGCAGGAACATGGCAGCATCCAGGCAGACATAGTACAGGAGAAGCTGAGAGTTCTACATCCTTCATCTGAAGGCTGCTAGGAGAAAACTGGCTTCCAGGCAGCTAGGATGAGGGTCTTAAAGCCCATGCCTACTGTGACACACCAACTCCAACAAGGCCACACCTACCCCAACAGGGCCACACTTTCTAATAGTGCCACTCCCTGGGATGAGCATATTAAAACCATCACACTTGTTATATAGCCCTGACTGGCCGGGAACTCCCTCTGTAGACCAGATTGGCCTTGGATTCAGAGCTCCACCTGCCTCTGCCTCCTGAGTGCTCGAATTAAAGGTGTGCACCTCACACCTGGCTATGTCCCCAATACCTCTCCAAACAGCTTCCCCAGCAGGGGACCAGGGCCAGGTGACATAGCCTGTGATGGATGGTTCATTAAAACCCGAACAATCAAGCCTATTAATTAAAACATTGGCTGGGCAGTGGTGGCACACGCCTTTAATCCCAACACTTGGGAGGCAGAGGAAGGCGGATTTCTGAGTTCGAGGTCAGCCTGGTCTACAGAGTGAGTTCCAGGACAGCCAGGGCTACACAGAGAAACCCTATCTCAAACCAATCCCCCCCCCAAAAAAATTAAAACATTGACGGTAAATCTACAAGGAGATTATAGTTCCAGAAGTTTCTCTGCGAAGACCATGTTTATCTTGTGAGGCTAAGTTCTTAGACTTGCCATCCAAGCACAGTCATTAGAACAGAGTTCACTGTATTTTATTTAATAGATTGCTGGCTCTAGAACCATTAGTTGAGAATTTCTAGCATGTGAGATTCCATTGGTCCTAAAAATGTCAAGGACTAGCCCCAATGAGCGGGACCCAGTGCCATTGAAATCTGTCTAGTGACAGGTGTAGAAGGCTGGCTGACCTAGTTCTCATTTGGACGCAGCTCCTACCTGCTGAGTTTCCGGGTGTTATCCTCTGATTTCCCCAGAGATTCCAGGAGTCACCTCATCTCCTTTGTGAATTTCTTTATTGTGTCTGTGTTTGTTAGCGGGGTAGTGGTTATGTATGTGGGTATAAAATACATGTTCATGTGGGAGTGAGCATGTAGGTATATGTGGAAGCCAGAAGTCAATGTCTGGTATCTTCCTCAAGTATAGCTTTTCTATCTTATTTTGAGAAGCAGTCTCTCTCAGCCAAGCCTGGCTGGACTGGCTGGCCAATGAGTCCCAGGCATCTATCTGCCTCCACAGAACTGGGGATACAGGCCCACCTGAGTCATTATATGGCTTCTGGGGATTCGAACTCAGGGCCTAGCATTTGTGTGGCAAGCACTTTACTGACTGAGCCATGTCCCCCGTGAGGCCCTCTTCTGCCGAAAGCAGCAGCAACGGTGGCAGTGATCTCTGTTGCTTGCAGCTTAGAAAGCCTGATCAAATGCAAACTGGCTCCAGGTTCCTCCGTTTGAATCAGTTCACCGCATACTGAGTATTTGCCCCTTGGCTGGCGCGATTACAGGCAGCAGTGAGACAAAGATGCATGAGATAGATTCTTATTATCAGATAATAATAGCTGGCACCGCTGGGCACGGTGGCCCACGCCTGTCATCCCAGCACTTGGGAAGTGGAGGCAGGGAAACCAGAAGTTCATGGTCTTTCTTGGTTACACAGAGAGTTGGAGTCTGGCTTGCACAAGCTACTGTTTCGAGGCAACACAGAACAAACTAATAGGGGCTGTAGCCACCGCTCAGCAGTTTTGTCCCACATGCGTGAGGT
Source organism: Tokudaia tokunoshimensis (assembly GCA_036184795.1). Classification (NCBI taxonomy): domain Eukaryota; kingdom Metazoa; phylum Chordata; class Mammalia; order Rodentia; family Muridae; genus Tokudaia; species Tokudaia tokunoshimensis. The sequence goes on along the minus strand of BTHU01000021.1, from coordinate 6,794,246 downwards.
CCAGAACCCGGAAGAGTAGAACCCATGTAAACACCACGTGGGCATGGTGGCACACCTGAGACTCCAGCCTCTGAAGATGGAGATGGGATCTAAGAGCAAACAGATGAAGGGTATTAGCCATATGGACTACCTCTGGGTTTGATTGAGAGCCCCTGATTCAGTGAATGAAGGGGAAGTGTGGCCAGAAATGATGGTCAGTATCAGTCTTGGGCCTCCACATACACATGTACCCACCACATACACAGTGTGTGCCCACACACATGCAAGCACACACACACACACACGCATACCATAGATACAGGGAAAATTAAAAAGAAATAATCCTGGGACTGGAGAGATGGCTCAGGGGTTAAGAGCCCTTGTTGCTCTTCCTGAGGACCTGGGTTCTGTTTCCAACCCATACACGGTGGCTCACAGCCATCTGTAACTCCAATTCCAGGACCCTTCTGGCTTTCTCCGGCACAAGGTGCACGCACGGTGCACATACATACACGTAGGCAAAATACTTATATACACAAAATAAATGAATAAATCTCTTTTTTAAAGGTTTATTTATTATTATATGTAAGCACACTGTAGCTGTCTTCAGACACACCAGAAGAGGGCGTCAGATCTCATTCCGGATGGTTGTGAGCCATCATGTGGTTGCTGGGATTTGAACTCAGGACCTTCGGAAAAGCAGTCAGTGCTCTTAACTGCTGAGCCATCTCTCCAGCCCCAATAAGTCTCTTTAAAAGAAAAAAAATTAAAAAGAGTAAAAAAAAAAGAGAAAGCCATTGGCTGACATTTAGTGACCACGTGAACGGAGACAGCACCATTCCCCACCCCTACCCCATTAGTAGTTCGGTTCTCAGGACCATTTCCTGTGGTGACTGTAGTCATTGACCTCTTGTTGGAGACAAGGAACTTGAGCCTCAGAGAGGTCAAGTCACTTGACAGCTGGCATCTGACTACAGCGAGCCTGCTCTTAGCCAGGTGACTCGTCTACCAGAAAGGCGTAGACCCGAACACTGTAACCCTGTGCACTATGATCCTGTTTACTCCGGAACTGGTGGGCCAGAGGCAGATGGATGGGGGGCACTCCAGACTGTGGAAAGTGTGTTCGTCAAGGACCCGGTGGCACTAGGTTACATGGCTTAAATGGCCTGTGGCGGGGCGGTCTAGGAGCATGAAGGGTAGGGCGGGAAGGTAGGGCCCAGACCTCCTCCCCCTCCCGATCGCCTAGCACTAAGCTCTGCGTGCTGAGCCTACAGAGCCTAACTTGATCCTAGAGGCTGTAGAGCCATGAAAGGATTTTCGGTGGATTTACAATTTGGAAATCTCTTGCAGGTTTGCAGGGTGTGTGGGCTGGAAGGAGGAAGCTATTGGGAGGCCTTTATGTAATCCAGGTGAGAAATGAGCCAGGCTGGGATGAAGCCCTGTTGATGGGAAGAGGGAACTGACAGAGGGGTAACCGATGAGAGAGGGAGGCAGGGAACTGGAAGCCTGGACCTTGCATACTAAGAGGGAAAGGAAGCACTCAGGGTGATGTCCCCTGAGTCTGCCTGGAAGATGGGGGGAGAGGGGGTGCCGCTGAGCCTACACTGTGATGAGAGATACAGGAGGAAGCCCTGGGGAGCTGGGCTGGAGATATAGCTAATGATGGCGGACGATTACGAAGGCATGCAGCAGAAAAGGGCGACCTCCCAGGGATGCAGGAAGATTAAATGAATTAGTATACACAGTGGGCTGGGAATCGTGCCTCTCACAAAGCAAGCAGGCTAAGAGAATCTGCTATTAGTTTTACTATCGTTAGCCCTGTTTCACAGGCCGGGAAACTGGGGCACAGTGAGCTCACAGAGCTGGCCGGGGTCGAGCCGGCCACAGGGTGGCTGTTGTCTGTCTCAGGGCATTGTCCTGGCCTGACGCCCTGCTGCCTGCAGCAAAAAATGTGGAGGGTGACCAGAAGTTAGAGTGGGTTAGCTCACACAGGAGGACCAGGAAAGAGATTAAGGCAGAAGTCAAGATACACCCTTCTTTGGCTAAACTGTGCCCCAGGTTACATACGGTGCTCATCCCTGGAGATCCTTGAAAAAACAGACTCGCCATCTTCTTGTCTCCTACCCAGGGTCCTCTGCATCAGTCATTCTGGAAGGGTCAAGGTCCTGGCCCAAGTGTGAGAAACCTTGGATGCAGGAAGGAAACAGAATGCCCAGGACTGAGGTGTAAGGATAGAAATGGTTCCTGTGTGTTTGTTATTTCTCTTGAGACAGAGGCTCACACATCCCAGGCTGGCCTCCAACTCAATATACAGAAAAAAAAAAAGTGACCTCTAACTTCTGATCTTCCTGAGTTCACCTCCTGGCTTGGACCACCATGTCCAGTTTATTCAGCACTGGGGATGGAAACTGGAACTCGAGGCAGATGCTCTACTAACCAGTTACATGGCCCGTCCCCCCACCCCGCCCGCCCCCAGCATGGTCCCTTTTGAAGACTAGAATGAAGGTTTATCGAGACAACACTTAGCAGGCTATGGGGTGGGGTGGAGGGGTGGGGATGGGGTTAACCCAATGTCGAAGGCCTTGACAAATCCCTGTGCTGTGGGTGGCCAGAGCAGAACACCTCCGTTTGGGTTCCGCTTCCACCCCGCCCCCATCCCCTCCAGACAAGTCCTTTAGAGCCTGTTTCTTCGTTGTTAGACTGGACACCCGAATCTCTGCCTGAGGAGGATTCCCGTGATTAATTGACAGGATGTCTGACTACTTTGCGGGCTGTAGGGAGCGTGTGAGTGTCTACAAACGGAGTGCACTGTCACATTCCTGTTGCTTCCACCCCTGCAGGTGGCTGACTGGTGACAGACTAGGAAAAGAGCGTGGGAAGCTGTCTGGGACTCCGTGGGCAGCTCCGTGGCTTGTTAGACGAGTGGGGCAGGGTCAGTGGGCCTGGGCCGAAGACGAGCAGGCGTGGGCTGACTCATCAGACCCAGAAGGGGACTGTCGAGGCTAATGGACTGTGACCTCCCCCATGTTTATCCCGGAACACATCTGATGGTTTGCTCAAGTGTGTTGCATGGGAAGGGAATGTGCCCGAGCGCAAGCATGTGCGCATGCGCGCGCGTTCAGGCCCACGCTCAAAAGGACATCCCAGAGAGGTGATGGGTAAGATGTCTTCTCTGAGAAACAAGCCTCTCCAGTGGGTGACTCTTCAGCTGACCTCCTCTTCCAAGCAGTGGGGATAATTGGAGCGCTTGCAGCAGTTCAGTTTGTTTGGGTGTCGGTGCGCCGCACGCCGGCTGTAAGCCAAGCATGCGCACTCCACTCGTGTCTGGTGCCTGCCAGCTACTCATGGAGCAAACACGAGTTAGTGGAAAGGGCTGTTGTCCAAGGTGCGCCCTGGTGGCATTCCGAGTGTCTGGATGGTGGCCTCCTCCCTGCCATAGGTCAGGACTTTCTTTGAGGAGTGGTGAGAGATTAGGGAAAGGAGGGAGGAAGGGAGAGGCATGGTGTCTCAGCGCCCAGGCTCAAGAAAAAAGCCCCTGAGAGTCCCCCTCTTGTCATATTAATGTCATCGTTGCAGCTGTGACTGGAGAGCTGTGCACTTTGACCCTGCTGGGTGAGCATATGTCGGGTATGAGGAAAGCATGGAGAGTTCAGTTCTACCTTTTTGCCAAAGACCTTCCCAGCTGGGCTTATTGACTGTTTACATCCCCTCCCAGAGGCCGGGTGGGAGGGTCCTGAGGCCCTGGCCTGTGGATTTTGTGCTCCCATAACACTTGTTGTATGCAGCTCTGCCCTAATTGCACGGGGCCTGAGGAGGAGCACCAAGACCAGGGAGGACTAGGGGACTCCAGTTCAATTCCCCATTCTTGGTGTACTTCTAATTGCAGGCATTCATGGGGCATCCATCCTGTTGACCTTTGATATGTGGTCATGTAGTCATCCAGAGTTTATACTTGAGAACCGTTATTCGGTGGTTTTATATATGCATGTGCATATATAATTTCAATAAGTTTATAATTTCATGTTGAGTCACTTTTGCAGCTATCGCACAGGCCACGGGATTGGATGTGTCTGGAGGAAAGTCTGTTGAGGCTCTGGGTGAGTCAAAGCTAGGATAAATATGATCTCGATTTAGACTGGGTTCCTGTACTGGCTGGTTTTGTGTGTCAACTTGACACAACTTGAAGTTATCACAAAGAAAGGAGCCTCCGTTGAGAAAGTGCCTCTGTGAGAGCCATTTTCTCAATTAGTGATCAAGATTGAGAGGGCCCAGCCCATGGTGGGTGGGGCCATCCCTGGACTGATAGTCTTGGGTTCTGACTGACTGAGCAAGTCACAGTGAGCAAGCCAGTAAGGAACATCCCTCCATGGCCTCCGCATCAACTCCTGCCTCCTGACCTGCTTGAGTTCCAGTCCTGACTTCCTGTGGTGATGAACAGCAATGTGGAAGTGTAAGCTGAATAAACCCTTTTCCTCCCTAACTTGCTTCTCGGTCATGATGTTTTGTGCAGGAATAGAAACCCTGACTGAGACAGTTCCTCTGGTAGGGCCAGCACCCTAGTATCCATGCAGAAATGTTGTGATAAATTTGACAACAGGCTTTCTGGGAAAAGGCCCCCCCCCACCTTGATGCCCTGGAGGTAGGGCTGTGTCAAGAAGCCCACCAGTCTGGGAATGGAATATGGGATATGCTGGTTTGCAGATACAAGTGGGGGATAGTATCTCCTTAAGCTGTAAAAGCTGGTGTCAGATAGTACCTGGTGCATAGTAGGCCTTCAATCAATACCTGTTTTAATGAATGAGCAAATGGATGAATGAATGAATGAATGAATGAAGAGCTGGCTGGCTGGGAGCTGAGTCAAGAGGCCGTTGTAGGTTGGGCTGCCTTTGTTGAGAGGCAGAGAAAGTAGACAGAGGCCTCAGGAATCAGAACCTTGCTGACCCCAGGGATACCCCAAGCCCTGCCTATCCCACCCCAAGCTTCCCCAGCTCTGGCCACTGCTTTAGCATTCTGTCATATACGACCTGGGTGCTGTTGACCACGGGCTTCTTGTTGGGCCTTTTGTTTCCGCAGTCGTGACAAAAGCCGCGTTAATGAGTTATTGGAAAAACCAAGCTCTGCTCAGCAAACACAGCCGGTGATGCCAGGAGGCAGAGGGGCTCTCCTGGGAGTGCCGGAAAGGGAATCTACATGTTCCCATAACTCTTGTCTGTAGGAGCACCGCAGTTCACACAGACTGGTTGAGGGAATCCCTCATAGCCTGAACGGGTTGGGGTCTAATAGTCTACAGCGATTAGGGCTGCTACCTCAGGACCTTTGCACTTCCCTGTGCCTCAGTACTCAGCCCTACCACACCCTCACTTGACTTGACTGAATGCCACTTCCTCATTCCCTGGCAACCTTGTCTAACGTGACATTACCGTTTCCCATCCGCCTACCCTTTCTCTATCTTAATTTTGGTTTCATGGTATATAGCAATTTCTAGGTTTTTCTAGAAGCAGACCCTGATGAAGATTCAAGAGTAAACAGTATTTGACGGCTCTTGGAGACAGTTATAAAGTTGTTACTGTTGGGAGTCGTCGCTCCCATCACTAGAAAACTACAAGATGCATTCTCAGAGACGGGGGCCCCCAAAGTGGTGAGGGTGCTGGGCTAAGGCCCTAGGTCCTGTGAGTCAAGGGGTAGATGCCATCACTGAGGAACGTTTTCCTGGTGAAAGCCGTGTGGTTTGGGCTGGTGAGAAAACTCAGTGAGTGGGAAAAGGAGCAGGACTCGAAGCCTGATGACGAATCGAGTTTGATCCTCATGACTGCAGGGTGGAAAGAGAGAACTGACTCCTGAAGGTTGTCTTCTGACTTCCACATGCACATTTTGTGACACGCGTACCTAAACGTGAGAGCACGAGTGCGTGCTGAGATGGTTTGTATATGCTCAGCCCAGGGAGTGGCACTATTTGGAGGCGTGGCCTTGTTGGAGTGGGTGTGGCCTTGTTGGAGTAGGTGTGGCCTTGTTGGAGTAGGTGTGTCACTGTGGGCATAGGCTTTAAGACTTTCGTCCTAGCTGCCTGGAAGCCAGTATTCTCCTAGCAGCCTTCAGATGAAGATGTAGAACTCTCAGTTCCTCCTGCACCATGCCTGCCTGGATGCTGCCATGCTACCACCTTGATGATAATGGACTGAACCTCTGAACCTGTAAGCCAGCCCCAATTAAATGTTGTTCTTGTAAGAGTTGCCTTGGTCACGGTGTCTGTGCACAGTAGTAAAACCCTAACTAAGACACGTGCACACACAACATAAGAATAACATATAATAAGTTATAAAGAATGGCGTAGTTGAGATTGGATCCAGTCATATAGGAGGTAGGCCTACTTTGGGGTTACCATTTCTGGTCTCTCTGCCCCCAGCCCTCCCCTGTGTTCTCTTCGATCACTATTCTGAGCTAGGGCATTCTATACCCTAAAGTCTGGCCTGTGCTGGTGGGAGTGGGAGAAGAGGTGATGTCACTTAGGTGAGGTCGCCAGAGAAAGAGGAAATGGCATTCAGTCAAGTCAAGTGAGGGTGTGGCAGGGGCGAGTACCAAGGTCCATTCTCCCGGGACCCATGTTGGAGCCTGTGCTTTCCTTCCTCAACTGGAATAACCAGAGCTTTAGATGTTATTGTCTGAGCAACAAAATGCCCCACAGGTAGGGAAGGGATGACTGAGGGTCTTCTGATGGGGCATGGAGAGGTGGGAAAACTCACTGTGTAAATGAGCAAGACACGCGTACCTAAAAGTGAGTGCACAGAGCTACGAAGGTTGGTATATGCTCAGCCCAGGGAGTGGCACTATTTGGAGGTGTGGCCTTGTTGGAGCGGGCGTGGCCTTGTTGGAGTGGGCGTGGCCTTGTTGGAGTGGCGTGTCACTGTGGACGTGGGCTTTAAGACCCTCATCCTAACTGCCTGGAAGCCAGTATTCTGTTAGCAGCCTAGGTGGGCATGCTGATCTGAGGAGTGGAGGTTCACCTCAGCTCATCTGTGGTGTTCGGTGGGTATGTGTACAGAGGCAGGAGCTAAGCACCCAGACCCTCTGTGGGTCTGCAGGCGACTTGAGGTTACAGGGATGCTCTGGTGGGTGCCTCTCAGAGTGCGTCCAGGGCAGTGCAGCCTGACACAGCCTCTAGGAGCCACCATGACAAGAGTAAGTGACATGGCAAAGCAAGGTCTCTTTTCCTGGACCCTGAGGAATCAGACATAACGAAGGCTGGTTTCTCAGCACTGCGGCAATTGGAGACTTGGGATCCGAATTTATTTGACTTGGAAAAATAAAGCAGGATGACATTTACTGCAGGAGGATGTGGCAGTGTAAATTCATGCCCACTCCAGTACAGGAGGCCCTTGGGGCCTCTAGGCGGAAGGGTCTGGGTTGAAAGGCCTGCTCCGGACAAGTGGGAGGTGAGGGGTGGGGGGAAGGCAGGGGGCGGGGCAAGAAGGCCAGTAGGGAGACAGCAGAGGAATATAATGTGGGCTTTTTTTTTTAAAATGTACTTGAAAAATAACATTTCTTTTTTTCTGATTGTAAAAATAACACAGGCTGCTTGTGGAAAATTGGGGAGAAACTGTAATATATAAAGTCAGAGATGCAAATCACCCCAAATTCTTATCACCCATGATAGTCATTAAAATAGAATTACCCAACCTTCTCATCTTTATTCCACACAGGGCTCTTTAATAATTGAGGCCATATTAATATTATTTATATAATTTACATTCTATCTATAGAGGACGGCAGATCCCATAGCTCCGTGCAGTAAACAAATGAGAAATTTGCACACACAGTCCCTTGCCCGTCTAACTCACGTCTTAATTTACGGTGCCATGGAGCACAGAGAGAAAAAGGACGGGCGCCAACCGTGCCAACAAACAGTATGGCGACCCTGAAGAAGAGACCTCACACTTTCCAGGCCACGGTTTCACAGTCTACCTCACAGCATTCTTGAGGAGAATCATATAGAAACATCCTCAATAGCTGTCACGGTGTCGTCCAGCCATGGTGGTGGAGGAGGAACAACCCGCAGAGCTTTGGCATTCAATTTCCTATGCGGTTTTGAGGGTTTCTCCTCCTCCTCCTCCTCCTCCTCCTCCTCCTCCTCCTCCTCCTCCTTCTCCTCCTTCCTGCTCTCCCTCCTCCTTCCCATCCTGTCATCCCTCCTCCTCTCCTCTCCCTCCTCCCCTCCCCCTCCTCCTCAATTTCCTCTTTCTTAAAGATTTGGGGCTGAAGAGATAGCTCAGCAGGGAGAGCACTGGCTGCTCTTCCAGAAGACCTGGGTTCAGTTTCCAGTGCCTCACAACCTTCTTCTGTAACTCTAGTTCCAGGGAATCAAATGTCTTCGCTTGGCTTCCTCCGGCACCAGGCGTGCATGTAGTACATTTACACACAAGCAGGAAGATGTATTTATTATGTTACTCACACATGTAACATAAAAATAAATACATCTTAAAAAAAAAAACCTCACTGAAACAAAAGGCATTCAAGAGTCTCTGGCTTGCTACATGCCAGCATTGCTACATGGTAACTAGCTGTGTGGTATTAAGGCTGTGTCTAAGCCTCTCTGTTCTTCAGTACCAGCAGCTTCCAAGGAGGTGATGGAGGGGGGTCTATGAAGGCAAGTGGTTTTTAATCTGGGCTTCGGCATTTTAACCCACCGGTGCCCCAGAAAGCCCTTGAGTAGGGGTATAGAAAGAATATGCAATAAACAGGCTGGATTATCTTCAAAGGGCTGAGCGGTTGGTCCCTTCCATCCCTGCAGCTATGCCTGAATCTTGATGTTCCATATTCCCTCTGGTAGGCACTGGGGGAATCCCTGTAAGAACCAGACCAAACAATGAGACTAGTTAATTAAAAGGACAGTAAGTCCCCTGGGCTCTGAGCTTTCTGAACTGCTTGGCCTGTGGCAGGAGACCCTGGCACTTCCAATCCTCCTTGGACACTCAGCAATCCCAGGACATCCTGTGGCATCAGGAGACAGGCCAGGGGGACCAGAGGAGGAGGGACACAGGCCCCCATGGCCCTAGCATTGAATTGTGTAGAGAGAAGTGGGGTGGGGGTTGAGGCCCTGGCTAGGGTGATGCTGGTCTGGGGTCACAGGGAAACTGAGGGAGTGGCCCCATCCTTTCAATGCTCCGTGGGACTAGGGACAGGCTCTGGTCCTGTGGAATCTGTGTGAATGGCGCCCCCTGCAGGAAATGCCATGCCTTCTCCGTGTGAGTGCATGTGTGTAAACATCTGTATGTCCATCCATACAAGCGGCCCCCTCCATGTCTGCTGCAAATTTCCATGTACCCAAACCCCATACTCCTGGTCTGCCTGGGCTACAGAGATAGTTCAAGGCTAGCCTGGACCTCTTTGTAAGACCACTTTGTAAGAAGAAAGAGCCTGGGCACAGCTTAGCAGGAGAGTGCTTGCCTAGTGTGAGCCTGGGGTTCAGCCTCCAAGGGAACAGTGATTGGGGACAGAAAGAAGACAATTAGGTAGAAGGTTAAACATAAGGAGGCAAGAGGAACTCAGGGCCTGTCCTTGAGCCCCCGGCTGTGACCTCAACATCACCGGTCCCCTTTCTGGGCCATCTCTTTAAGCTGGGAAACATTTGATCCTGCTTCTGGCAGAGCCTGCTGGGAGGCTGAGAAAAGCTAGCTCAGCGGAACAGGATCCTTCCCCTGGGGCTCCAGAAGCCAGAGGACAGGCCCTCTCTGCCTGCTCACGCAGGAAGAGCGCCTGGCCTGACCTCTTCTTGCCTAGCCACATCCTAGAAGCAGGAAGCCAGGAGGACGCCTGCCTACCGTCTCTGCAACCTGCCTATCCCAGGGCTCCCCATGGATGCCTGCCCCTCATCCAGTTGATTCCTTTCTCCAAAAGCGAGCCTCACCAGGCTGCATATGACTCAGATGTATCCTCCTAAAAGCTGGGCATTTGCATTTTGCCCCTAATCCAAATTTCAACTGGGTGATTCAGGCCCCATCCAAAGCCGATTTTTGTTGGTCACTGCGGACAGCCTGGCTCACGAGTATTCAGGTGACTGCTGTGTATTCAGCCCCGCTCTGGGCGCTGTGAGCAGCCCCACGTATAGAACTATAAAGCTCAAGACACTGATGCCTGTTCTAGGCCTGAGACATGGGTGACATCCAAGACCAAGTGGCAGCTGGGGTTCCAGAAAGTAGCTGATTCGCAGATGCCAGGCAGTCCTGTGGGCGGAGGTGGCTTCCCTGGAAGGCTATTGGAGTCGGTGGGGACGGGCTTCTTGCCTGAATGGAGTCTGGGACTTCAAAGAGAGCAGATTCTCCTCTCTGTGCATGTTGCCAGATGCCAGGGTCAGAGAGACTTGCCATCAAGGAGGCCCAGTCCCCAGGAGCCCAGAGAGACATTTGCATTGAGAGAGAGAGAGAAAGAACCCAAATAATAAACCAGGCTGCTTCCCTGGGGTGGAAAAACTGAGGAGTTGTAGCCAGCCAGGCAGAAGGGGTAAGAAACAATGTATCACTAAAAGCATAGAGTCAGTTACAAGTCCAGGACTTTCCTCTTTGTGTTATGGTCCATTCCTGAATCTGTATTTGCATCTAATTCTGCACCAGGCTGAGAAACAGTCTCCCCTCTTAGGCTGGAGACGGGGCTCAGGGTTATGCCTCTTCCCGCAGACTAACCCCCCTGTGGACAGTCTGTGTGTCCTCAAGTGGGGCTCCCTGAGGACAAGCTTATTTTCCTTCGACTGGGATTTTTCTGGTGACATGCCAGGTCTTCACTTGACAGTACTGTTCTACACAATGGGATGTCCAGTACGATGTATGTATGAACTTTGACCACATAAATTATGAAATTCTCCTGCCTGTTGTTGTCCCTGACCCATGCAGTAGAGACACGGGGTCTTGAATTCCGCTGTCCCTTATGTCTGCTCAGAGAACGAGACCATCTATTTTTTTAAAGTCGGTGTTAAAGAACATAATTGCTTCTGATCTGCTGCACCATCGGCTCACAAACAGGTTAAACGAAACCTCCATTTTCCAGCAAGAGTGTGAGTAGAGGGAGGCTGGGACAGCGCAGGTGACTCTCTGATGGGAAACGGTGCGACCTCGGTCACAGCTCACAGGCCTTCGAGTCTGATGATGTGAGGAATTTCAGGAGGTGGCCCAGCCATGTTGATATCTAGCAGACTGTTCTGGAGCGCAGAGACAGGAAGGTCACCCAGTGAAGCAGGGTGCAACCATGGCACAGTGGCAAGCCCGTCAGGGAGCAGCTTATGGCCTCGTCATTCACATCTGTAAAATGGACAGGCCACTTGTCTTACCCCACAAGAACAAGATAAGAAGAAGACAGTACGGTCTCTGTGGAACTCACATCTTAGTGAGGGCACCGTCTTAGTGTTATTTTAGTGCTGAGAGAAAACACCATGACCAGAAGCAAGTTGGGGAGGAAAGGGTTTATTTCATCTTACATTTCCATATCGTAGTCCATCACTGAAGGAAGTTGGGCAGGGACTCAAGACAGGAACCTGGAGGCAGGAACTGAAGTACAGGTTACGGAGGGGAGCTGCTTACTGGCTTATGCTCTGTGGCTTGCTCAGCCTGCTTCCTTATACCATGCAGGACCACCAGCCCAGGGGATGGCACCACTCGTAGTGAGCTGTCCCTTCCCACATCCATCATTAACCAAGAAAAACAATGCCTCACAGACCTGCCTACAGGCCAATCTGATAGAGTATTTTCTCAATTAAGATCCCCTTTTGGGCTGGAGAGACGACTCAGCGGTTAAGAGCACCAACTGCTCTTCCAGAGGTCCTGAGTTCAAATCCCAGCACCCACATGGTGGCTCGCAACCATCTGTAATGGGATCTAATACCCTCTTCGGGTGTGGCGAGACATTAACAGTGTACTCGTATATGTAAAATAAACCAATAACATTTAAAAAAAGTTCCCTCTTTCCAGCTATATCTAAGTTTGTGTCAAGATGATAAAACCCCAACCAGTACAGGAACCTATGGTGATAGCTGATAAATAGTTACCAAAGATTCCAAATCAATCAGTCTCCCAAGCTGAGGCCTGGATCCCAGGCTCCCAGCCAAGCCCCGCCCATTGCCACTCATCAGGTCACATGGTGTTTGTTGAACACATGCTAAGTGCCAGGAACTGTGCCAGGTGCTGGAGAAACAGCCCCTTCCCTTCCCTTCCCTGCCCTGCTCGAAGCTATTATAGTTCTCATGTCACATGAGCAAAACCCGCATCGACTCCAGGCTGTAAAAGCCTTGCACTGGTTACAACTTTGTTGCTGACACCAAGCAAATCACCACGAACAAAAGCAACCTACAGAAGAATGAGCTGACTTGGGCTCATGGGTCCAGTGGGGGTAAGAGTCCATCATGGTCAGCAAGCGGCAGGCTTGACAATGGCGTCCAGAGCCCGGAGCAGAGAACTCTGAGTAAACAGGAAGTGGCTGAAGCTTTGACTCTCAAAGCCCACCGTCACTGACACACCCCCTCCAGCAAGGCCAGACCTCCTAAGCCTTCCCAAACAGCACCACCCACTGGGGACCAAGTGTTCAAATAGAGGAATCCACAGGGGATCCCATTCTCATCCAAACCAGAACTCTCTTTGATCTCAGCCACTCCCACTTGCTCCTCACCTGCAGTCAGAGCTCCCTCACCACAGGGCCTTTGCACATGCTGCCTCATCCCCAAAGTGTTCGTTTCCCACCCCCACAACCCCCCCATAGTAATGTGGCTCTGTCCTTCTACTGTTTAGTATCACGGCTCTAGTGATAGTGGGAGCCTACGTCATTTCTCTGGTAGTCCAGTCCTGCTTTCTACCAACTCCCCCAGCCACATTCTCTTTACTATCTCAACACCAGATAGTTTCTGTATTTGCTTGGCCCATTGTGTGTCTCTTCACACCTCCATAAACAAGGTGTTTTGTCATATATATATATATATATTTTTTTTTTTTTTTTTTAAACACAAGTGCTTGGTAGCTTCAGGCTTGGTAGCAGGCACCCTTGTCTGATGAGCCATCTCACTGCCTCTGGAAGGGATTTTGTCTCTCTTGTTTGTGCTGAGTCCACAGTGCCTAGGGCGCTCAGTGAACGGCAGACATATAGAAGACTGTGCTCACATAAAGCCTGCATTCTATCAGCAGGGCCTAACTGGGTGTGACGGGGGTAGTGGGTGAGTGGGGGGGTGGGATACAGCTCTGGTGACAAAATTCCATAGCCCCCCCCCATCCAGGGTGTCATGGAAAGATTACACTATCCTTAGTCTCGAGCTATACAATTTATAACACAAGTTAACTGCTTACTAATTAGCAGCTGGAGCCATTAATTGGCTATTTGTTAGAGCTCGAATTAATAAACTGGTCTTTCAGCGGGGTCATAACTCTCACCGTTCCTCACCCTCTCCCAGCCTCCCTCCTCCCCTTGACCAGAACTCGGCCTGCTGTGTGATCCAATCAATACCTGCCACCGTATGATTTTCAGATGCAATCTACTTCGCAAGGCTACGGGGCCCCATCGGGGCCAGGCCGAGTCTCGAGTCTCTCCACACTCTTCCTTTGCTTCCCTTGCAGGTTCTGACTCACAGGACAGCAAGCAAGAGATGAGAAGACACCGCACAAGAAAGAGACGGAGCGCTTTCTAGAAACCTTGATGTCCTTAGAGACTGCAGATAACTGCCCAGGCTGGACCCTGCCCTGGGACCCTGCTTCCCTGGTTCATCTCAGATACAACCAGAGTGAGCTAGCTCTGGGTACTTCCCTGGGTCCCAAGCGCTGAGCCTTCTCGCAGGCAAAGGAAGAAGGATGGCTTTCTTCAGTAAGGACCTGATAGTGGTCCCCGGGGAGCCTGCTGCAGTCTAAATCCCAAGTCCGATGAATCCTTATGGTTCCCCTCAGGGCGGGGAGGGGGGTTTCCTGGAGGTCTTGGAGGTCTAGCTCTCATGCCTCGACATTCTTAACAGACCCATATGTGGTCCAGAGCACTGTTCTAGTTGCATGTAGCAACTTGGAGATGCTGGTTCTTGTATCAGTTTCATAGTAATAATTACAAAAGGGTGGCTAGTCACCTCTGGGCTTGCCTAACTGCAGCTTGGGTAGCTTAGGAGGAAAGCTGATCAGCCTGGCTCCTTATGCATCTGACCCTGCAGCATCTCTGTGAACATGAGTAAGTCCCTAAGATGCCTGACAATGCCCGTCACAAAACCTCTGCCCCTGTAGCAGGTACCCAGTTCTCTCAACCACTGTTAGGTAGAAATCCCGCCTGCTGGATACCTGGGTGTAAGTGAGGAGCGGACAGCTTAGGCCTGGTGGTCCTCTGCTTTCGCTGAGGTTGGCCGTCGCTGTCAATTCTGAGGCTCTGTCCCAGGCTTGGAACGCTGGGGGGAGGAAATGACTGCATTGACAGGCACACACGAACAGGCTGTCGAGGTGTTTACACGACACACAGCGAGTATTCACAAGTGGATTAGCACAGCAAATGTTCAATCCCAGCCTGCCAGGCTCCGGACTTCTGCTCCCCTCCTCCCTAGCCCTCCTCCGCCACCAGGCCTCGTTCTTTTCCAGGCCAAGATGTGTTCAGACAAGGTGCCCCCATCCTCCCTACTAGGCCTGGAGGAGAAGAATAATTTGATGCTGGTTGGGGTTGGGAAGAGAAGACAACAGTTTCCCAGAATAAGCAAAGCCAGGGAGAGCCTGACTCATCAAGGATGACTCCCTGGGAGCTTCCTGGGGGATTCTGGAAGCTTCCCAATAATGGCAACACCAGGACAATAAACCAAGCTACTCACCATCGCCCCCTCATTTGATACCACTTCCCTTTCAGACTGAGTGGGAGAGCTGGGTGGGAAGACATTGGACGTCTATGGAGTGGATCATGCATTTCCCTTCGGGTTAAAGGGAGGAGGATGGGGAAGATAACCTTGGCCTGCGGGATCTGGCCCACGATGGACATCATTCATTCATTCATTCATTCTTTTTTTGTTTTGTTTTGTTTTTCGAGACAGGGTTTCTCTGTGTAGCCCTGGCTGTCCTGGAACTCACTCTGTAGACCAGGCTGGCCTTGAACTCAGAAATCCACCTGCCTCTGCCTCCCAAGTGCAGGGATTATAGGTGTGCGCCACCACTGCCGGGCTCATTCATTCTTACAATCAATCTCCAGTTGGCATCTGCTGAGTTGAGTTTGGACACCCTTAACTGAGCTTTGAACTCTCACCCCCAGTAATAGAAAAGAAACAAAGAAGCCAGGAACAAGTGTGGCTAGACTGGATGAACCATAAGAAAACTGAGAAGGGTCAGGATGATGGCGCCCCTCCCCACCTACCAGGCAATTCCTTGTGTTTTCCACTCCTTAATAGGTTTTGTCTGCCCAGGAGGGCCAGAGGAGGAACATCCCGGTGGGAGTGGGTTTGGAGAAGGAGGGATTTATTATTAATATTTTTAATTTATGCGTTGATTTATACGCAAGAGAATCGACTCTTTGGGTGAACGAAACAGGTCTTTGAGTTTGGACAGATGCCTGAAGTCGCGGATCCACCATCGCGGCGGATCCTGAATAGGATCCAACCTCGGAGCTTGTTAGCTGCTGCGACTGTCCGCGCTCCCACGGGCCGCTCTAGTACAATCCCTGCGCTCCCGCCGAGATAAATAACGGCGACAGGTGGAGCAGGTGAGATTAGCAGGACCGGGGTTGGAGGGAGGACGCGATCGCAGGCGCCAGGGAGGTCGCGCGCCTCTCTCCCCCAGCCCACGCCCCTCCCCAAGGGCGTCTGGAAGGAACTACGTCTTGGTCACGGCTTCGGGGAGGGCCGGGTTAAGGTGACAGAGTCTCGGACTAGGGGAGAACCAGGCTTCCCGGCTTGGCTGCGGAAAACGCGTGCACCCCTAGGGCACTTGGCCACGCCTGAGGTCTCACGGGTAGGCAGGGTTTGAGAGAAGCGGACTGAAGGGGACCCTGGGTGTCCCCTGTGGAGCTCTGGCACTGGGGTCTTGCTGGCAAACCTGTTGGCAACCTGTGGGCCGCAGCTAGGACACGAGCTGCAAGCGCGTCCTCCTCCTCAGCGGCTCTGGCAGTGGCCCGGCGCCCGACCCGGGGAGCGGCCGAGGCAGCTTGGAAAGGGGCTGGGGCTCTGCCAGGGGCGGGTGGTGGTGGAGGTGGCGGGATTCCCAAGCCGAGTCAACATCCCTGCAGAGCGACAGCAGGCAAACGCCTCTCGCGCCAGCTCTGGTCTAGGAGACGCAGACGCCTCGGCCTTTCCCTCCGATCCTAGGCTCCAGTATCGCCTTCTCCAAAGTGCAAAACATCCATTAAGTGTCCAGTGCCCTGCAGGCTTGGGTCCCCTCAACCAGCCGCCGGTGCCTGCCCGGCGAGCGTGCGGCGATCGTTTGCACCCGGCCCGAGCTTTGCCAGCCTGGGCTGTGCAAGGGCGGGCGGAGAGCGTGTGCGAGTGCGCGGCTGCAGAGCCCGCGCCGAACCCACGTTCCCGCTACTGTCCTCGGGATAGATGGATCCATTGCTGCTTTCTGACATTTTTCTGCCAGGGGGCTAGTGGGGGAGGCGGAGATAGAGAGAGAGATGGGGGGCGGAGAGAGAGGAGGGAGGGAGGGAGAGAGAGAGAGAGAGAGAGAGAGAGAGAGAGAGAGAGAGAGAGAGAGAGAGAGAGAGAGAGAGAGAGAGAGACTGCTTCCCCCAGCCCTGTTTTGTTTTCTCTAATTGGTCCTGGGGGAAGCAAGGAAATTGGACAGAGGCTGGGCCGGGCGAGCTAGGCTGCCTTTAATTGGCTCCCCCCCCTTTTTTTTTAACTGGAGGGGAATCAAACAGGAGAGCGAGCGACAAAGGGTGGGAGAGCGAGAGACCGATCGCGGAGATGGGAGGAGGGAGAGAGGGAGGAGGGAGAGCGGGAGGCGGGGTGGTGGTGGGGAGGTGGAGGAAGCGCGGAATGAAAAGCTCGGAGGGACCAGAAAGCAGCACAGCGAAGCCCAAGTTGCCGAGCGAGCGGAGCGCTCCCGCGGCCCCGGAGCCGGAGTGGCCGCCGTGCCCGGGAGCCCGGCCCGGCCCCGCCCGCTGGGGCCCCCTCGGGCCCAGGCCGCCGGGAGGGGGGCGGGGACGCCCAACTTGGGGCGCGGCGCAGCCCCGCTCTCCCGAGATCGCGGAGCCCGGGAATGCCACAGCGGCGGCCAGACGGCGGGAGAGGAGCGGGGAGAGAGGAGGCGGCCGGCGGCTCCTGAGCCCGGGCCTCGGCAAGAGCGCGAATTATTTTCAAAGGACTCAAACTTTCCTCTTTCCCTTGCTGGCTGCGGTCCCTCTCGCTTTGGAATCGTTCTCCGGATTCCCGCGGGGGCGCCGGGACGCGATCGCCTCCCCCGGATTCCTCGGCGGCGGCTCGGCTAACTTCGCGGACTCGGGGACCCGGAGCGCTCGCCCCGCGGCCGAACCCAGTCCTCGCTGCTCCGGCGCTCCAGAGATCCGGGACCCGGGCACCCTCGCCTCCAGGAAGGGCGCCCAGCCCGGTTCCCCTGGGTCGGGCTGCGCGGAGCCCTCCACACCTACTGCAGGACTGGAGCCAGCGGATTAACCAAAGCCCAGCCCCGGCCTCCTGGCCTGGCTCCGCGGAGGGGCGTCCCCTGGGCGGGGAAACGACAAGTTTGTCAGGCATCGGTGGCCTGTTGGATCGGAGCGCGGCCGCCCGCAGCAGAGAGGTCCCCTCGCGCTCAGCACCCTCGGCGGACAGCTCTGGGACTCGGGACTGCTCGGTGGCTGAGCTTTCTGGGCCAGGGAGCTGGCTGCTGCGCCGGTGCGCAGAGGCATCAAGGTCTGGGCCAGCGCCCCCTGCGTCTCCACCCGGGCAGCCGCCCTGTGGGAAGAGGACGAAGCCGAGTCGCGGCTTGCTCCGACTCCCAGTCTTGGTCGCCGCCCTCTCCTTCGCTTCTCAGGGAAAAGGAGGGAACGCAGAGGGCATCGCGGTGCCCCGGCGGAGGCGCCCCCCGCCGCCTCTCAGGCTGCGCTGCCTCGCGGGGATGAAGCACTGGCCGTGAAGATGGAGGTGACCTGCCTTCTACTTCTGGCGCTGATCCCCTTCCACTGTCGGGGACAAGGAGTCTACGGTAAGAGCCAGCGTCCCGCTCCACCCTGGCGGAACCGCGCGGAAACTTTACAAGATCTTGCTCAAAGTGCGCGCCGCCGGGGCTTGGTGGAGCCCTGGGTTTGCACTCTAGGACCGATGGCCGCGTCTCCGCCCTCGCCTGGGCGCCGGGAGACCTAGCAGCCTGCTCTCGAGCTCAAGAACCGGTCCTAGGGTATTGGCGTGAGGCTGGGGATGCCAGGGTGAGATCTCGGCTTTCCGAAATCTTTCCAGGGGCTGGAGAAATCTGGAAGTCTTGGGAGAATAATACAGTGGGCTCAGGAGACCCGGGAACTGCCCAAGCTCTGGGCTGGGGCAGCTGTTCCCACCGAATCCTTTTCCTCCCTCGGCTCAGCCTCCCCAGTGGTAGCGGGCGAGGCGCGATCCGGAGTTGTGCGCGGCTGGCGGGCGAGAAGCTCTCCAGCACCGCGGCCCTGAGGCTGGCTCGCCTTCCCGGCCGTGGCCGCGGCTCGATCGCCTCTTCTGGCTTCTTAGCAGCCTGAGCCGTCGCTGTGCTCATCCCCTTAACCCAGGCGCCTACTGTTCCCGGCGTCCCTTTTCAGACCTCTCCTGAGCCAGCTCTTCCTGTCCGTGGTCCCCAACCACAGAGCCCCAGCCCCAGCTTCCTCCCGTTCTGCCTGCTTGCACACACAGACACGTTCAGCCACAGTCCTCAGGAAACGCAAACACGGCTCGCACCCATCCGGCTACGTGTCTAAACTCTGCCTCCCGCCACACAGCCCTTGCTCTTGGACGCTCAAGACAAGCTTGGTCGCGCCATGGAGTATTCTCGGCACCTTTTCTCCACTCCATGCCGCGGGTTTCCCCACTGAAGACTCCTTGGTTCAATACTACTCAGGGTCATCCTCCCGACGACGTGCACAGCACAGAAAGTCAGTCAGTCCCCAGAGCCCATAGTCCTGACTTTGCCTTCTGCTTACCGCAGGGTGGGCTTTGTAGTGACTTTCTAATGATCTGAGGTTGGGGTAGGCAGAATTCTCCCGCTTTCTCTGGGGCTAAGAATCTAATTATTCTCTTTGAGAGTAGAGGGAGTTGGACCTGGACTGTGTGGGTGACAGAAGCCATATCCCCTGGTTACTAGCTTCAGGTCCTGGGTCTCTGACTGTGCCAGGCAGGAGAAAGGAGCATCCTGGAGAGGGGGTATCTGGAAAGTGTACACCCCTGGGCTCTAACAGCTAGCAAGCTTGGGCTTAATTCCCCGGTGTGGCCAGCCCAGGCATCCAGCCAAACTCTGCCTCTTAATTAGTTTGTGTGTCTCTTACTGCCTGGCCCCTGGCATAGGCCAGAAAAAGGCAGGCAGGGGAGATGCTGCAAGAGGTTGGGCTTTATGTAGTGGGGGTGGGAGTTATGAAACAAGACAGGGGAAGACACCAGAGACCTCAAGAGCCCCTGTTCTCCATCATCACTAAGATACCAGCAGTTCAGTCACTGACACCTTCAAGGGAGTATCCCAAGTGGCTATTGTAACTTGCTCACACGCCCTCCTGGGATGCGGATCTGTCACCCAGCACCTTCCTCCTGTGTCCTTGGGCTGGTCTGATGACACCATCTCATGCTGTCTGGCTTGGGTTTCTTCATTTTCATCTGGGCAACCCAATGTATGTTTAAGGAGGTCTCTCTGGGTCTACATAGGAACCTCAACAAGGAGGATAGAGGTTAAGGGACAGGAACCTTGGCCTCTGTAGACCCTCATTTTCAAGTTTCTCTGTCCCATCTTTCATAGGCAGGGGTCCCAGGTGGTCTTGTTACAAATCAAAGAAAGGCAGGTACACTGGGTCCGCCCCTCGTTCTTCAGTGACATTCTTTTTATTAGACAGCTTGGCTCCAGGGAAGGCTGGGTTGCAGAGGGGATTACTGAGTGGGACGTCTTTCTGGAGGTGAATGGGAGGCAGGAGAAACAGGAGCTGGGGGGGAACAGTGTCCCTTGTGAGGTTACAAGTGCTTGGTGATACCTCAGAAGGGTTGGAACTAAGGAGTAGGAATGAAGAACCAGGATGTGTTCTACCCCACCCATTTCCCTGAACCCCAACGCAGATGAAGTAAAAGAGCGGGAGTGTGGAAGTATACAGGGACAGAGCTGTCCACCTTGGCCATCCAGCCCCAGTCTGGTACCCGGCACCCTGTAGGAACGCCGATGAGTTTGTTTGAGTACGTGAGGACAATGCTTCACAAGATTCTGAGGTGTCTCCTGAGTTTGGCATTCACCAAGTCGGAGGGCTTTAGTTGGAGGTTTCTACTCAGAGAGCATGAGGCCCTAGGCTTGCAGCCCTGAGAGGGGGAATTGTCTGAAGTCCTGGGATTCGCCAGCACAGAGGAGGGAGAGGTTATGTTAGTGTGTGCTGGGGATAGACCTCAGCTGCTACCCACCGCTCTGTCCCAGGCTTGTTCTGTTTGCTGATGAAGGTGATAGTCTCATAAGGAGGATGAGACCAGGGGAGGAAAGAGGAACAGGAACCACGCCTTGGGCGTGGGTGAGGGTCAGCCCATCCTAGAGGGAGACAGCTGCTTAGAGCCCTGGGCTCTGCATCCTGCTGGGTTCACACTACAGCTCTAAAGCTGGCCAGCAGCAGCAGGACTGTGGAAGCCCTCATAGTCTGGCCAGGTGGCTTCGCTTTTCTTTGGGGTCACAGATGCTACAGTGGCCGGGGATGGGACCAGATGGTCCATTTGGAGCGGGGCCTGCTCCTTTCCCCGCTTCTCAATCTCTAGCCTAGTTTGTTGTTTTCAGGGTGGATCCTATAATCTGCCTTCTGCCTGGGCCAGTGTGTGTGTGTGTGTGTGTGTGTGTGTGTGTGTGTGTGTGTGTGTGTATAGGGCTGAGGCTGGCCTCAGAGAGGTCTAGTTCTGTGACAAAGACAGTAGGCTGGTGAAGGAGGGAGGGGTAACACTCTATGAAGGCAGAGTCAGAGACGTCTTATCCTATCAAACCTCTCAAAGCAGTTAGACTTCCAGGCAGAGGCCGGTGAACAGGATTTAGCTCGGCACAAAAAAACACAACAAACCCCTGGATTATTTAATATGCAGGAGTGGGAAGTGACATTATCCTTAAGACAGGTTGTTTGCAACTTACTGGGGGAAGTCAAAATATTTCACCAAAGGTGTCATCAGAAACTACTATCCTATGCTAATTTTTGTGGGAACATGAAGACAGATGTTGAATAATTTGACAAGAGCAACATCGCTTACAGAATTATCACCAAGTCAGGTTCCCCCCACCTCTGGGGAATGGCGGTGGGGGAGAGAGGAATTTTGGGAACTGAATTTCCCAGTGTGGGGTTTCTAGTATTGAGGTGGGTGGAATCACTTGGGACTTTTCCCTCTGAATTCCACACCCCTGCCTTGAGTGTGGCTGTTTAAGCTCTTCTCTGGAGAAGAAGTTTCTGGAAGCAAGTTGCCCGTTGGGTCAGCAGTAGGCCTAGGTTTTCCTAACTCCCCAAGGAAAGTCCCGCCTACTTTTGTCCCCTTTCCGGTTTCATTCTTTGTTGTAGATACTGCCCAAGGCAAAGATTGTTTTGTATCCACAAATCTAGGCTAGTTTGCCTGTGCTGCCTTTGGCAGATCCCCCAAGCATGCCTGGGGGCTCCCCACAGGGTCATTCTGTACAGCTTCTTCTGGTTTGCCCCCCCAACACACACACACACACACACACACACACACACACACACACACACTTCAGGCAGATGCCCCTTCCTACTCTGTGGGCTGGGCATCTGAGTATCATACCTGGGAGAAGTTCTGGGGTCTGGAAGCTAGATTGGAAGGAATTGTGTGAGGAAGAAAAGTACCCTTAAGGGGGCAGGCTGGGACTCTCTGAGGGGCCTACATGTAATTGGCCAGGTCTAGCTCTGAGCTGCTGAGGCCGGGTGGCAAAGCCTCATTTAGAGCTCTGTTTTGCTGGAACATGAAGGGATGGGCGGGGGGCTCCATAGGGAGGTGGAGGGAGCTAATCACAGCCGCCACAGCCTGGCAAATGAATGATGCAAAAGATCGATACCTGGGGTGGGAGTGGAAACCAGGCTGTGGTAGCAAGGCTGGCTTCTCCTGGTTGCCCAGGAGGCACGGAGAGACCTGGGAGTGTTAAGGCCAGGCAGGAATATGGAGGATCTGTTCCTCTTAACCTGTTCTCCACAGGAACCCTGATGACTCTTTCTGTGACTGGGTTCAGGAAGATTAGACCAGAAGGTACCACACCCACAAAAGTTGGGGAGACTCGGGAGGGAATTTCAGGTCTCTCAGACTAGAAAAGGCCCCACTTCACCTTCTCCCTGCCCAGATACTCCAGTTTGAATAAGTCTCTGATGCCTGTAAATCGGGAGAAGTGGGGCATAATCCCTTTGGCCCTCTCGTTGTAAAGCTGGTGCTGCTCTTCCAGACATCGCCAGCAGGGGGCAGGCTTGGCCACCATATCGCCTCTTCCCTTTCTTTGCTGGCCTTCACTCCTACAGAAGGGGACTCATAGTCCTGATTCCCCAGCCTGGGGTGGAAGGGGGCTCTCTCCAACTCCCACATGCCTGACTCAGAATCTAAGGGCACCGACCATGGATAAAGCTACACTTCTTGCATTTTCAAGATGACTCAATTCTTCTCTGGGCCATCGAGAACTTTGTGGGGGCTCTGCTGAGCTTGTGGGGCTCTGGCTAGCGTAGGCGGTGTGTGGGGAGGGATCTGATACCTCTGCACAATTGCCTCGTTACAAACCCAGGTATGGTCCCTCACCGGCATCTCCTTGTCTACCGTCAGAAGACTAGGGGCCCACGTGGCATTTAATAGCTGATGCAGGAGGCAGGCGAGAGCCGTGCTTAGCTCAAAGGAATGGATTTTATTTATTTTTAAACAATGGAGTCTTCCTTTCTCCCAAGACTGGAAAACACATGTGCTTTGCAGAACAATCAAGGAAGGCACGAAAAATCTAAGAAAATAAAACTCAGCCCCCATGCACCGGGTATACTCTTCCTAGCATCTTTAGAAGAGTGGCCCATTTGGGGGAGGAGCCCTAGTGAAGGTGATGGCCAATCTCATGGGGTGCCCGTCTTTGTCATTGAACTGAGGCTCCAAGGTCATAGGTAACTTACTCAGGGGGGACACAGTTGGTAAGAGAGGGTCCCTAGTGTTGGTCCTGTGAACCTTCTGGGTAGGGAGAAGGAAAACGGGGAGCGATTTGGGGGGGGGGTTGTTATCTACTGAGTCTCCACCTCTGATAAAGTTGGTTCTGGGTACCATGGGGCTGCTTAACATGAGTCCTGGCAAAGACAACATGAGACACTCAGGGAGGATGGAAAAGTCACCGCACAGGGCTTGCGGATGATGGAGATTGGACCAGCCTTGGCCATCAACAGCCAGGCCTAGGAAGGCTGTCTCTGGCAGAGGGCTTGCAGAGCTGAAGACCCTGGGTATAGAGAGGGTTGCCCTGTTGGCCAAGCATTGATGGAAAGAAAATCAGGGCTGTGAAAATCGGAAGGCCAAGGGATGATGATGATGATGGTGATGATGGTGATGCTATTGCTGCTGCTGATGATGATGGAGATGATGGAGATCATGTCTCCAGCTTGCACCAAGACTCCTCAGCCCATATCACCCCTAACAATGCCAAGAGGTTCAGAGAGATGTAGTTGCAGCCCCTTCATGGGGCCCAGAGTCGTGAACTGCAAAGTCTGTGATGGTGGATGACTTGGGAAGACGGGCAGGAGGGTCTTGGTAGGAAGGGAAATGGCGATGTTTACTGTGTTTGAGGGGGCAGTGTGGAGAGATTTTCTGGTGTCCCTGCAGGGTGCAGAGCTTTCTTGAGGCTTTGGTGTGGCTCCGCAGCTGGGAGAAGGAACTAAAAGAATGGAATCTAAGAGGGATTTCGGGAAGTGGAGTCAAGACCAGCTCTTGTTTCTCCCGGCGTTTACGTGACTACGGAGGGAGAGACTGACCACGACATGAGAACATGCATATAATGCGTCTTACTGAGAGGAATGTGGTACACACCAGGGGACTGAGGGGAGAAACTGGGGGTCAAGTTGCTACACAATGGTTGAGGATAGGGGCTTTCCCAGGCACCTGCCCCCAAAGCAGAGAAGATTCCTAGAGAGGAAATCGCATGGATATACACAGAAGTGTTCCAGATGGGAAATGACCAGTGCAAAGGCCCTGGGGTATGGACACAACCTGGCTTATTAGGACAAAATTCGGGAGTCCAGTTGTGAGGAAGAGAAAGAGCAGGAGGAGGAAGGAGGGGAGCAGACAGGGTCTGAGAATTTGTCAGGTCAGATGTCCGGAGCATTGAAGGCTATGTAAGGGCTTCTGAGTTTAAGTGGGATGGAGTGTGGTAGAGGGGTTTGGGGCCTAAGAGGAGCACAAGGGGGAAGTTTTCCCCCTTGAAGGAGGGAAAGGGGATGAGTTGGAGATCATGCAGAACATGGTCACGAGACCCAGAGAGCGAGGCAAGGAAAGAGATCCCGGGGGACAGAAGCTGACAATGGCCCGAGGTTTGCAGTTGAGGAGCTGGCTCACAGTGGGAAAAGACAGAATAAAAAGCTGTTGATTAGACAGATTTGGGGCAGGAAAGTGAAAAGGGTAAGGGCCTGGGCTTCTGAATTGCTACTTGATCCTGCCCCAGCATGAAACCCTGAGAAGAGAAGCTGCCCCGGCCAGCCTTCTGTCAGCCGGCAGACCGGCAAACAAAGGTCTAGGCAAATAGCTTTAATGGTGGCGGTGGTGGAGGAGGTGTTTTGAGATGGGCTGGCTAAGTAGTCAAGAATGACCTTGAACTTCTGTCCTTCCTGCCTTCCGCCTTCGAAGCACTGGGAGTGTTGAGGACCGAACTCGGGTCTTTGTGTGTGCTAGGTGAGGACTCTGCCCACTGAGTCATGATCTTAGCCACTGAATGTGGTCTCGAAGGGGAGCTTTGTGCATAGGTTGGGTGGCAAGGAGGCTGCTGTGAGGAGGACGCAGCTCAGAAGAGTTTAGTTACTATGAGCCTTGGTTTATGTCCACAAAGCAATATGGACATCGCCAGAGAAGGGATGTGTCCGTGGGGGCAGTGGCTGAGTCCAGGGGCCTGAAATGTACCCATGTCTAGGGAGAAGAGAGAGAAAAGACAAAGTCGATCTCAGAGAGGCATGCCAGTGGTGGCTTAAGAAGGGATGGGGACCTAGAAGACGGGCAGGCTTGAGGGGTACTGCGTGAGGTAGAGGAACACAGATCTAGGCTGTTCCTAGCAGAGACACTGCCCCTGGATTGCTCTATGCCTTACAAGGGCAATAGGCAGGTGGGCAGGGCCCACCGGGTACCGGGTACCTGGTTTCCTCTTCAAAAAGAGCCTCAGTTTCTCTGTCTGGAAGGTGGGTTTGCCGCCCATGGCTCCTGGGGTTCACAGGGAAGCCTCCTTGGGATGCCAGTATTTTGGCAGCTCTGAGGTGAACTATAGGGACTCTCTGGGGAGCAGAGGCGGTGACAGCAGACAGAGGGACGTCCCCGGGTGGGTGTTGCACGGAAACGGAGTGTTGAAATAGGAAGCAGCTGTTGCACATTTGAGAAGTTTGGAGGACCATGGAGGCCGGAAGGGACTCTAACCCGAGTCCTGCTTCTCTGTCCCCAGTAGAAGATGTTGGCTTGATGGCTTGGGAGAGACTACCCCAAGCTCTCTTTGGTTCCCTTCCAACCCCAGAGCCTGCCAGGATGCTAGGATTATCTGGTGGGTTGGAAACCATGAGGTGGCTTGTCTAAGCCATCAGGAACTTATCCTCACTGCAGGCTGAACCCTCCGCCGCAGGAGCTCTGTGGACAGAAGCTGCAGCTGGAAACTCTGAAATTGGTGCTTTGACATAGAGGCTACCTGGGTGCAGATATGTCAGAACAAGTCAGGCCTAGCTGCATCTTCTCCCTGGGATGTCTCCAGGGCATGTCTAGGCTTCCAGGCCACTGCCCAAGATGAGGGTCAACCAAGCTCCACTTGAACCTAGGGGCTTTAATACAGTCCACTCATTAGTCCCGAAGCTACCATCTGCAGCCTTTTGACTTGGATGGTTCTCATAGAAGATTCAGGCCAGGAGATCAGGATACCACTTGATTCCTGCCTTTAACCAGCTAAGGGATGAAAGGTATGTGGGGGATGGATGTCCCTAAGGAGTTCCCCACAACCCTCATTTTCCAAGTGGAAAGGTTTGGGGTCAGGCTGCGTGACATGCCGAGATCCCGCAGTTGGCAGGGAAGTGGTAGAGTCGGGATTCGAACTCAAAGCTGCCCAATGACAGACTTCACGTCTGCCTGTACTCCGTCCGCTGTGAGGCTCCTGTAGTACTGCCTGGCTGGTTTGTTCCCTAGCCTTTCTTCGGGGGGATGGGTTGGTTCCTAAAGCGGCCTGAGGAGCCCTCTTGCCCCCCAGGAACCGTGTTTACCCATGAAACACAGAGGCTTCAGTCTCTGGCTCCTCAGGTCCAGGGATCCTCCAGAATCCTTCCATCTTGGGGCCCTGCTTAAGCAATAGTCCCTGGATTTGGCTGCACATAAGATAACCCAGGTCAGTCCAACAAATTTTTCTTTTTAGGTTTTTTTTTGTTTGTTTGTTTGTTTTTTTCCGAGACAGGTTTTCTCTGTGTAGCCCTGACTGTCCTGAAACTCACTCTATAAACCAGACTGGCCTTGAACTCAGAAGTCTGCCTCTGCCTCCTGAGTGCTGGCTGGGATTAAAGGCATACACGCCAGCATTGCTCAGGAAGCCTATTTCCTTCCAAGAAGCTTTCTCAGAAGCCCCACCGCCAGGGGGAGGGGCTTGCCTACAGAAGTACAAGGGGTTCCACAGAAAGACATGCAGGGAGGTCAACGAGCTGGCTTAGTCAGTAAAGGCACTTGCCACGAAGCCTGGGGACGTGAGTTCAATCCCCAGGTCCCACTTGATGGAAGGAGATTGATTGAGTTCAATCCCCAGGTCCCACTTGATGGAAGGAGAGAACTGACTTCTGCAAAGTACCCTTTGACCTCCACAAGTTCACCTTGGAATGAGCGTGTATACACGCATACACACACACACACACACACACATCACAACAAAGTATAATGATGATGATGATGAAGAAGAAGAAAAAGAGACAGATATGAAGATAGATGGGTGACGTGCTAGACACCAAACTCCAGTATGCTGCTGTCCTATTTGGGAGTTTGTAGAAGAGCAGAAGAGCAGAAGTCCATGTCTGTAGGGAAGATGAGCGGGGTCCATCTACCTGTAGAGAAAGTCCGGCTGGACTGGGAAGTCCTTGGTCTGGTTCGGTGGCTGGAGATGCCGAAGCCTGTTCCATTTCTCCAACACAGTGGGTTTAGAGAAGGAGAGGCAATCCATGGTTTTAAAGCTTTACTATAGAGAAGTAGGAAAAGGAAAAGAGATAGAGAAGTAAAAAGAGAAAGAAAAGATAGAGGGGTGAGAGCTGGCCATGACCACAGGGAAAGAGGGGAGAAGAATGGGGAGAGAGAACAGGGGGGTAAGAGACAAGGGAGAGCGCGGACAAGAGAAAGGGGCAAGAGAGCTAGGAGGGGCCGGCAGCCCCCTTTAGAGTGGACTGGGTTACCTGACTGTTGCCAGGCAACTGTGGGGCCGGGAAAACCTTGCTGTAGCCAGGTGACTGTGGGGGTGGAGTCCAGCCAGAACACTAGGGGCAGGGTTATGTCCAACACGTTAGGGGTCCTTCTCAGGTGTGCATCACCCTGAACTGCCGCTCACTGATTGGCTGAACTGACTGACCAGCAAGTCCTGACAATCTGCGTGTCGGTGCATTCCCTGAACTGTGACTACAGCCCTGTCTGGCTCTATCTTTTATTTATTTTTTAAAGATTTATTTTATTTTTAGCTACGTGTCTCTGTGTGTATACACACAAGTACAGGTGCCTTTTGGAAGCTAGAATAGGCCCCCTGAAGCTGGAGTTATAGGTGACTGTGGGTGCCTGATGAGGGTGTCGGACCCTCTGACTTCGGGTCCTCTGTTTAGGGCATCAAATGCTCTTAACCACTGAGCACCTTTCCAGCCCAAGTCTGGCTTTTTTCAAGTAGTGCCTGGACTCCTCCCTGCTTGTGGCTCTGTCCCTTCTCTCAAGGGACCCCCTGCCCTCCCAACCCCTCCATCCTGGCTCTGAGGCTCTTCAGGGAGTCTGTCCACTAGCAGGTGTCTCATTTCAGCCTCAACACTGCGGCCTGGGGAGTGACAGCTTTCTGGGTTGAAGGACCAAACCCTGAAGGACTGGGGAAGTCCTGAGGGGAACAAGTTCATTTGCTAACTTCTAGGGAGCCCACTCTCTCATGAGACCATGAAACTCCACCATAATTTCCCGTACCTTTCTTTGGGCCTTCATTTTGGGAAGTTCCTGACACTGTCTGACCTTATTTCAACTTGCTGGAACACAACCTGATGTCAGAAAAACCCGGAGCTGAATCCGCCTGAATCTTTCCTTGGCCCTGAGCCTCTTCTCGTCTTGGACTGAGGCTTGTTTCTCTAACTCTGAGTGGAATCCCAAGAGGGCTGAGCTGGAAGAGAACTGAATTCCAGTGACCTGGTCCCTTGGGTTTCATTCTAATGCTGCAGTAAAATGCAGGAGACCTTAGGGAAGGTCGGATTAGTGTTCTGCACCAGTGAAGGTCGACGTGCAGTGAGGCTGGGCTCCCCACAGAGCACATACAGAAGCACTACAGGGTGTGGCGGACAGGACTCAGCCACCCCCACTATGGCCTCATGCAAACCAGCACATCTGAGACCAGAGGAGGAAGAGACCTGAGATCAGAGGAGAAAAGTTTGTGAAGACCATACAGTTATCATGTGCTCAGGCCGAAGTCTATAGCCACATAGAGAGACTCCTGAGTCGAATCTGTTAGGATTCTGTTTAAACACCACCTCACAGTTAGCTGGCAACAGCCAGGTATGCCCCTCCCCACAATTACCTGGCAACACCCAGGTGGGTCTGGCCCACTATAAAAGGGGCTGCTTGCCCCTCCTCTCTCTCTTATTCTCTTGCTATCTGCTCTCTCTCTCTCTCTCTCTCTCTCTCTCTCTCTCTCTCTCTCTTTCTCTCTCTCTCTCTTTCTCTCCTCTCGGGCTCTTCCCTTCCCCCCTGCCCTCCCCCCTCTCTCCACGTGGTCTTGGCTGGCCTCTACTTCTCTACTTTCTCTGCCTTTCTCTGCCTCTACTAGCCCCTTATCTCTCCTCCCCATGCCCTAAATAAACTCTATTCTATACTGTCTTGTGGCTGGTCCCTCAGGGGGAAGGGATGCCTCGGCATGGGCCCGCTGGGGCACCCCCTTCTCCTGCACACCCATAGAACATATCTTAATAGCCTCTTTCTCTTTTTATGATCACAACAGAATCTCTCTCAATATCTCACATCACCTCTTTGGCATGTCACTATGGTATTAATGAATTCCTGTCTCTCCCTACCCTTGAACTCCATTCCAAATATCCTACAGCCTCAGTGTCTGCCTCCCTCCCCCCCCCCAAGCTGGGATGAGGTACTTGCTTTGAGTCCGGAGGGGTGGATGTCGGCGGGCCTGGGTGAGCTTGCTGACACAGGTCCCACAAGATCTGCCATGCAGTCAACAACCAACTGTCAGGGGATAGCCCCACCTCCAGCAGGGAAGGCCTGGAAGCTATAACCCAGGTCTGAAGCCTAGGTCTAGTCCTAAGGAAGTAGGTGGTTCAGACATGGGGATATCCAGGGGCTGCCCTTGCTTGGGGTAAGGGAAGGAAGGGGTAATTAGGCACAGTGTAAACATGGTTATAGCCATGACGCTTCAGCGGGGGATACCATAGGCCGTCCTAATTCCCTTGGAGCTGAGGTTTTAGATAGCATGGGTTGAAGCAGGGAAATGAACTCTGGAAATGAGGGACCCCTCTCCCTCTCCCTCGAGGAGCCTAATTAAACCAGTTTCCCCTGAGTCCTTCTGGAGAGCTCTGGTTTGTATCTGCCTCTCCTCCTGGGGGTGAGGACACACCCATCTCTGTTTCCTCCATTGGTCAATCATTCCTCCCACTTAGGACTGTTGTTAAGTCTGACCTCTGAGTCCACCGGGCACAAAGGGACATCATCTGGAGTGGCCAGGGTGGTGTCAAGCTCCACACAGTGAATGGCTAGAGGGACATGGGGCACTGACAGCAGGTCCTACCCCTCAGCCTGGTCTTTGTGGATGGAGCCAGCCCGATTAGAAGAGCAGGAGGCCCTTGGCTCAATCCTCTTTCCAGAGCTGCTCATTAAATCCCAGTGCATAGTGCATGAGTTTCTCCTAAGTCATTGGTCCTCAACCTTCCTAATGCTGTCTGACCTAACTTTAACACAGTTTCTCATGTTGTGGTGACACCCCTCCTCCACACACAACGATAAAATTATTTTTGTTGCCTCTTTATAACTGTAATTCCGCTACGGTTATGAACTGTGATGTAAATATCTGATAGGCAACGGATGGTCTTAACAACCCAAAGGGGTCACAACCCACAGGTTGAGAACCATTGC
Organism: Tokudaia tokunoshimensis; assembly: GCA_036184795.1. NCBI lineage: Eukaryota > Metazoa > Chordata > Mammalia > Rodentia > Muridae > Tokudaia > Tokudaia tokunoshimensis. Next base: position 6,763,654 of record BTHU01000021.1, on the reverse strand, counting down.
GCAAACCTTTCCAAAGGATAAGGGTAGCATCTGTCTTTGGAGGGGACAGGGTTAAGGAGTCATGAAGACAAGCAGGGGTCCCTAGAGTACTTTGGATAGTGCTGCAAGGGGATCCTAGCTCTGAAGAATTCAAAATCAGGTCAAAATGGGCATATCACCTTGCCCAACAGGCCGGGTTTTAAGGGTGACAGAATTCCGTCCATATCTGCATGGAGTTTGTTATCCTGTAGCTCTGAACAGCTGTAGTTCTCACAGGGACCACAGAGGAATACCTCTGGCCTTTTGGGATGCTTCCAACTGGGACCCCAGTTGAATTCAGCACTCTATGTCACACATAAGTGCTACACGCAGCTCAGATCTGCAAGAGGTAGAGGTTGTGGGTTGAGAGGCGACCTGCTCTGTCATATTAACTCCGTCTTTCAGAAGCAGAAACTGGTGGCTGGGTGTAAGCTAGTGGCCTTGTTCCTGTCTCCTCAGTGGGACCTGGGCTCAGATTGACTGAGATATAATAGATGTGTGTGTGTGTGTGTGTGTGTGTGTGTGTGTGTATACATCTGTATGCATGAATGAGGTGTGATTATGTGCATGTGTGCTCAATCAAATGCATGTGTGTGGTGTGTGTGTGTGTGTGTGTGTGTGTGTGTGTGTGTTTGACATGGCAGGATAGCCAGCAGATGTGAGTGCCTTTTCAAACTACTTCACTACTCCTGGAACATTCAGAGGCTATGGTAAGCTCCAGCCTACCTTGCCTTAGCCTTTTTAGACAATATGGCCCCTGGCACTAGCCTCATGGTCCCCAGCTGGTAGGTGCTGGCTCCTGAGTCCCCAGTCAGAACATCCCTGTGTGGCTCCTTCCTTTTACTTTGGGAGGAGAGGAGGAAGCAGGTGGTGAGCTTGCTGTGTCTTGTCCCCCACACCCCCACACCCCTCCCCCTCCCCCCTCAGTTCTGTTGGAGGCTAACATGAGAATGGCAAGTGTTTCTCACTGTGGACCCTGACAGACCCTGACAGCTCCTGCTGCCTCACGCAGAACCTCTTATCTCTTTCTCATACATGGAAATCTGGTGGGGCCTGTGTGAGCGTGTGCACGGACACGACTGGTGCTGCATACAGATGGATGGATGTGTGCACTGGAGGTGTGCCCTGGAGACTTCCCTGGGGATTCTGAGCAGCTACCTTTGTCCCTAGACCTCCAACAGATTGTGGTTCCTGGCAGCCACCAGCCCCAGCCCCAGCCCCAGCCCCCCCCCCCCCCCCCCCCCCCCCCCCCCCCCGGGTTCAAGCTGTCTCATTCTGGCTTTCATCCCTGCTGGGCAGAGGCCCTCTCCTCTCCCCCGACCAGGAGGCCTGGGGTGGGGTGGGGGCAGGGGCAGGCCGAGGCTGGCCCAGAGCTCATGGCTAATTTTCCCGGCCGCAATCGATCCAGCAGCTTCTCCCGAGTCTATTAGCAGTCGGCAAGTGGAAATATCCCCCATCGAGAGCCCTGACCTGAGACAGGGAGGGATCTATAGCAATTTGTTCAAACAGAGGAGAGCGATTCCTTCTCATTTCTATTCCAATTTAGTCCAGGGAGAAGGGGGTCAGGTGGGAGGCCAGAGCTGGACCCAGGCCTTGTCCACCAGGTCTCCTGTGCCAGCCAGGGTGGCAGCTGGTGCTACCCATAGTTCCTGGGGGGAGGGGGGCTTGGGAAGGAGGCCTGCCAGCCTTCCCAGCAGGCTTTGCTTGGCTGCCTGGGCCTGGTTGTGGGTTTGGTTTTCACAAAACACAAAGCCGCCAACGAGAGGTTCATTCCCAGGCACCAGGCCCTGTGCCAGGCGTGCGCTCACCCAGGGCGCCCTTGCCAGGAAAGAGTCTGGGCTGGTGCAGGACCACAGTGTCCCCAGCTGGGCCTAGCAGTAGACTTGGGGGAGGGGGTCTGCCTTCGGAAGCTCCACGGCCAACTGGTTGGGGACAGCCGTGGCTCAAAGGACACATTAGGGCTCCCGTGCGTCTACGTCCTGACTCAGGCTCCTACTTTGGGCTCGCTCAAAGCCAGTGTTTTGCTGGTGGCCTAGCCAGGGAGTCTCTTTCAAGTTCCTTCAATAAATACCTGCATCCAGGGCTGGGGATGGAGAGCCGTTGGGAGAGTGTTTACCTAGCATGCGTGAGTTGCTGGTTAGATCCCCCACACTACCTAAACTGAGGGCATGAGCAACCCTGTGATCTCACCACTTGGGACATAGAAGCTCATGGTCCAGGAGTTCAGTGTCACCCTTGGCTACATAGTGAGTTCAAGGACAACCTGGGCTACCTGAGACCCTCCCCCCTATCTTGAGAGAGAGAGAGAAAAAAACCTCCTTCCCCTGACATTTGGTAAATGTCTGCTGTATTCTGGTCACCAGGCCAGAGAAACTCTCCCTTTCCCCATCTACCAGGTTTCTCCCGGTTGTTTCTTTTGCTCTTGGGCCTATCTTGTCCCCTCAGCCGTCTGCCTGGTCTTCCTCACATTCCCAGAGACCCCTCGAGAGCAGCTCCTTTCTTATGACTAAGGAGACCCTAATGACTGAAGCTTCAGGATTGGGGTCACTGCAGTCCCTTCCCAGGGTCTCCACTTACAGACCCCCTTCAGGCTCAGAAAGTAGTGCCATGGCAACCAGAGAGGAGGCTTCTAGGAAGGGTTGGCCAAATAGCCCCACATGCACGATGGCTCCCTCCCTCCTTCACAGCTTCCTTCCCTCCTTCACAGTCCCAGGGAAGGCAAGATGAGAGGAGATCTTCACACCGAGGTATCAGCGGCTGGCAGCTCTGAGGTCAGCTGCTGCACATGACTTGCCGGGCTCAGGTGATACCACCAGCATTTAATTTCAGCATCGCGCAACTAAATATACCACAGTGGGTGAATAATGTCTCTTGCTCAAGGGTGTGTGTTTGGGGAGCAGTGTAGGCTGAAGGGAAGCATGGAATCTTCTAGAGTGGATCCTGGCTTCCAGTCCCGCCTACGAGGAGAATCGACGTGTGCTAAGCCGTTCCTAGTTCAGTACCTGGTCCAGAGAGGCTTAATGGCGGAGAGGTTGAGAGAGAACCCAGAAAGCAATCACAGTCCCTGCTACATCGTACACAATGCCTCCGGAGGAGAGGCACGGCATGCTCCGTGTACAGGCAGGTGACACAGTACTGGGGGAGAGAGAGAGAGAGAACAAGGCTAAGACTGTGGGTCTGGAAAGGGGGAGGGGAAAGGCTACAGTCCCCATCCCTGATACCTGCGACCTTCCTGTGTGTCTGCCTAGCGCAGACCCACCGGCCACCTCTGTCTCTCTGAGAATGCTACACTTCTTTCCTTCCTGAGAGCCAGCCCCATCGCATGTCCTATCCACAGCTGTCCCCTGTGGAGACCCCAGCCCCCAGCCCCCAGGCCCCAGGAGCAAGCCCTTCCTTCACCCATCGCCCACTCGGTCATTTACAGCTTGCTCGTGGGCATAGCATTATAATCATATCCCACGGTTTGTGCCATTTACAGCTCCAAAAAGAGAAACCTTTCAGTAATGGGGGGGGGGGGAACAACAACTAGTAAGAGCATGTTTGAAGAGGAAGGCAGGCATTCTATTTCCTGGTTTATAAATATACTGGATGCTAAAGAGAATAGATTCCCAGACTGTGTGTGTGTGTGTGTGTGTGTGTGTGTGTGTGTGTGTGTGTGTAATTGACTCTCAGAAGAAATGGCATGTCCTTTTAGAGATTTAACATGTCCCCTCCTCAGGAATGTTTGCTTTGAAGGGGCACACTGTGAGAGAACAAAAAATGGCTGCTTGTGGATGGGTTTTATTTCTTTTAAAAAAAATTATGTGTTTGCATCTATGTGCATGTGAGTGCAGGTATCCACAGAGGCCAGAAGGGAGCGTCAGATCCCCTGGAACTGGAGTTCCAGGCAATTGTGAGCCACCTGATGTGGGTGCTGGGAATTAAACTTGGGGTTCTCTGCAAGAGCATCAAGTGTCCTTAGCTGCTGAGCCATCTGTCCAGCCCCCCAGTGAGTTTTATAAAAGAACCCACAAAGTAGGGGGACAGAGGGGGGCGGTAAGTGAGGTGCCCCGGGGAAGGTCTCTTGGAAGGAACTGCTGGAGAGAGCATTGGAAAGTTAACTTAATTAAGCAGCGTAATGGCGTCTCTGAGGTTATGGGGTAAAAGTGGGCGTGGCCTGCCTCAAGGAAGTGGGGAGAAGGACAGTATAGAACGTGAGGTGACAGGTGACAGACGACTGGACAAGGCAGGCATGGTGGTTGATCCGCATTGTTTGCTGTCATTGAATCACCTGGGAGACACACCTCTGGGTGGGTCAATGAAGATATTTCCAGAAAGGTTTGACTAGGGAGGGAAGGCCCAGCCTGAAGACAGACAGCTCTAACGTATGGGCTGGAACTCAGAATGAACGAGAGGAGAAAGTGTGCATTGCTCTCTCTTCTGATTGTGAGTTCAGCGAGGCCTCACGGTCCTACCACCCAAAGGACCCGGAGCCAGAATAACCCCACCCCCAACCCAATCTGTAACGTATCAGATGATTGGTCCTTCCTCTCTTAACGTGTCAGGTGATTGGTCACAGCGGAGGAAAGAAACTAATGCAGTGGGTTGCTAAACCTACTGTTTAGGTTTAAAGGAGATGGGAACGGGAGCGAGTGAAGGAGAAGGGGATGCTGTTAATGGTTGCTGCTGCTTCTGCTGTGTGGTGTGATGAGAGAGGAGGCCCCGCAAACCTGTCAGGGGTCCGCTTTAACTGTCCAGGCAGGAGCTGGGGACAGGGGTGCACAGGAGGCAAGCTCCAGAAGACTGAGCAGACAAGGGTCACTCGGGGGTTACAGGAGAAGGAGAGTTCAGAGCTTCCTGACTGACAGGAAGTCATCAGGACATCAGACAGTGTGTCCCGCTCACGTGGAGATGCTGGCTCCAAAGGCCAGTGGCTAGAGAGATGCAAGAAATTAGCATAACCTTGGAGCGAACCTTCCCATGACCCCAGGTGGCTAGGGTGACCTGGCTTACAGGAACACACTGGAGGCTCCACATGCAGGCAGTCTTGGGAAGGTTCTGGAAGTATGACTGTGGTTCCTCCCTGAGGTTGTCTCAGAGCATCCCAAGGGTGAGAGCGCCATTGGGGACTCAAAGCAACCCGAGGTGAGGGAAAGCGACTTCCCAGACTTTCATCCGGTCTTCTTTGCCTCTCCTCTTTCTTCTTCCATCCTAGGAGTTGGGGCCCTGCCAACTCCCGAGCTGCAGGATTGATTTTGCTTTCAGTGTTGTTATTGTTATTACGAACCACTTAAACAACTTCACAGGAAGCAGCCGGCCCCCGTGCCCATCAAACATTAACCATTCATTCGAGTTCGCTGTCCATACCTGTCGATACATTTTTACATAGCTGTAAACAGTCGTCCCTTCTCCTCTCTCTGCTGACTTTATCTCCCGCACACGTCTCACACTATTGACAGAGCCCTCAGCCCTGCCACTTTAATGGGCAGGTAGCACCCTCTGCATTGATGGGCCAGGCTTGGGTCATGGTTTCTCTGCAGCTAGCTCCCCAGCAGGTACCAATTTGCTTTTCTCTTCAATAACACACCACCATGAATATCCTCATGCGAGTGATTTTTTTTTCCATTTGTAATAATTTTTTCGGAGGTCTCCTCCCCCAAACGTCTAGCCTCCGGCGCTGAGACAGTTGGATAGGCGCATCCGCAGCCTGGCCACATGAATCTGACCGTCTTTGTGTGTTTGTCTGACCCGGTTTAAAAGATGTATGCTCTCGTGCTTTTTAATTTCTGACTTTTCATATTCCGGGGCCATGTTTGGACCTCTCTGCACCTAACAATCATAACAAGACTAGATCTGCACCAGGCTTTGCTGTTTATAAGTACTTCGTTAGATGTCGCGTTTAACCAGATTCCATGGGCCTAATGTTATTTTTGTGGGGGTTTAGCCGAGTGAAAAGCTGGTGCAGAGCCTCCGCCTAACCCTGAGTTCCAGCAAATTCGATGGAAAGGATTCCCAGCCAACCATCACTGTCCCATTTTGTCTAAGGGCTCAGGGTTCCAGATACCTTCCAAAAACCCAACAAGCCCTGTGCTCTGGGGTTGGATATCAGATCCATGGGCTCAGGTGACTTCCTGGGCTTTGGGGTCAGGAGTCTTCAGGGCTCCCTGACTTCAACAAAGCCCTGCTTTGCTTGCTTCTCATCAGGGCCCTAACAGGCTCTACCTTCTTAGATGGGAATTTGGATGTAGTACAACAGGAGATGCCTGATCCCCAGGACCTGTGTCCCGGGCTTATAAGGATAGCAGCCACTCAGGCAGCTGTGAGGGTCCACACTGGAATAGGCAGGTTGTAGTATGGGTCTGGTTTATTCTGCCCCCTCCTGTTTGTCCTTCTAGAGTGTCTGTCAGGTGTCCTATGCTGTGATCGGGATATTCCATCCTAAAATGTTTAACACTCACTGTTTATAGCCAGCCCATTTTATAGTCAGAAAACTGAGACTCCAAATTGGAGTATTATAGTTTGCTTCAAGTCACACAACAATTGTAGTCACAGTTGGGACAGGAAGCCATATCCAGACATGTGTCTCCTTCCAGCCTGTACCTCCACTGGGAAGATCTGTATAGTTATAAGGAATGGGAACTGGGTTATAAGCAGACTCTAGGGTCCTGGCTGAGACCAGGTCTGAGGCAACCTTGAGAATGGGAGAGCATGTTGAAGCCAGGTGATGGAGATCCAGTTAGGATGCTGGATGAGTGAACCAGTGAGCCTGGCCCCAAATCCCTGAGCCAGGCCACTGGGCAGGAGCCTTAGTCCCCCAACACCAAAGGGTGCTTTTTCACTGGTGACCAGACTCAGCTTCCCTTGCTGCTATGATTTTAGTATCCAGCTAAAGTAGCCCCCTTTCAGATTTACCGACTCCTCTTGTGGAACTTCAGGACTGGTTCTCAGAGGGCCCTGGGCTCTGTTACCAACTAGAAATAGAGCAGAAATGAGTACCAACCAGGTACAAATCCCTGTGCTTAGTGCCCAGTATTCCATCCTCAAGTGAATGTTGTTCCTGGTGGAGTCTGAGGAACAGTATTTCCCATCTTGCAGATAAAGAAACTGAGGCTTGGAGGTTTATTAACTTGCCCAGGGTCATGAGACTGTGAAGCCCAAAAGTTCTTCCTCTGTCCCTCAGACCCACCATAGGCAGCCCAGGACTCACAGCAGGTCTTAGAGCCTCAATCTAGCAGGCTTCTTCCTGAGGTTGGAGCCTTCCTGCTTTCTCTTCTCTGAGTGAGTGTCCTGTGCTGACTACTGCTGCACTTTGTCCTCAAGCTTGTACTGGTGTCCCTGCAGCCTTAAGAACCTAAAGATTCTCATTCAGAGGTCTTCCCCAGTGGCTGAGGGAGTCGTCCCAGAGCCTGGATGGCTGCTGACTGGCAGTTGACAAATGGCCCACCTCCTGCTCTCCAGCTTCACCTGGCCCACCTCCTGCTTGCTTGCATGTGTTCCAATGAGGCACAGATGTGGTGAAATGCAGAACATTCCCAGGGACTGGGGCACAGACAAGCTGGTCACTGCTTCCAGAGAGATGGATTGATAAGATGATCCACCTCTTCCAGAAGCTTCTAGCTCTGTCAACAGGCAGTGTGTGCATCTGTCAATATAAAACCAACTTGTTTGGGGGTTCAATGGTGGTGATGGTGGGCTTCTCATCCTTAGGTGTGGACCCGTGCCTTGCTCAGAGGTGAGGGGGAGCTTGGTTGGACATGTGACTGGCCTTTTATCATTTTCTTGGTGTGCACGTGTGACTGCATATGCATATGAGATGCATGTGTGTGGAGGTCAGGGGTCAACTTTGAGTATTGTTCTTCAGGAGCCATCACCTTGATTTTTTTTTGATAGTGGTAGCCCACTGATTTGGCAGGGTTAGCTGGTCAACAAGCCCCAGGGACCTACCTGTCTCTCCCCACTCCTCAGCACTCACTACCAGCACCATGCTCTGTGTCTTAGTCAGGGTTTCTATTCCTGCACAAAACACCATGACCAAGTTGGGGAGGAAAGGGTCTATTCAACTTACACTTCCACATCGCTGTTCATCACCAAAGAAAGTCAGGACTGGAAGTAGGAGCTGATGCAGAAGCCATGGAGGGATGCTGCTTACTGGATTGCTCAGCCTGTTTTCTTGACTTTCTTTCTTTCAAGATTTTTTAATTTATTTTATTTAAATGAGCATATTGTAGCTGTCTTCAGAAACACCAGAAGAAAGCATCAGATCCCAACACAGATGGTTGTGAGTCACTATGTGGTTGCTGGGAATTGAACTCAGGACCTCAGGAAGAGCAGTTAGCACTCTTAACCACTGAGCCACCTCAGCCTGTTTTCTTATAAAAAGAACCCAGGACTACCAGCCTAGGGATGGCACCACCCACAATGGGCTGGGCCTTCCTCCTTTGATCACTAATTGAGAAAATGCCTTACAGCTGGATCTCACAGAGGCCTTTCCTCAAGGGAGGCTCCTTTCTCTTCGATAACTCCAGCTTGTGTCAAGTTGACACACAAAACCAATCAGTACACTCTGGCTTCTTATATAGATGCCAAGGGTCACTGTGCTTTAGACCCCCACCATAGACCTTGGCATGGGGAGCAGATTTTTACCATGGTCTGAGCTGAAGAGCCCCAAGGCTCCTCAGCCAGGAGGCTATCTGTCTATGAGGCTCCAAGAGTTGAGATAGATCATCATGGAGGCTCAAGAACTGTTACAGAACCAATCGACCCATAAGTGGAAAAGTCAAAGGTGATTGGGCCGTTAGGAAGGCTTGGGAGAGGAGAGGGAAGTTGAAAAGCAAGGAGTGTGGCCCTGGGGTGAGTGACTTGGGAGAGGATGACCAGGGCTGGACGGGGCCTAAAGTCTCCAGGAGTGTCTCTGCCAATGGCTGGCCCTGGGGTGAGGCTAGGGAAGATAGGCAGAGAAAGATGGGATTGTTTCAAACCCATCTTCCCAGCATGGACCTGGAGGTACCTCTAGTCTCCACAGGCTCCCAGAAAGTATCCTGGGTCACCCCTGGCTGGCACTACGTAGAGGCCGGGCTTCAGGCAGCTGTGTAAATAGCTGGGTCCTGTGAAGGTTAGGCCAAACCCATTTCCGAGAACATGAGGACAAGGCTCATTTCCCTCAGAGGCCTGTGTCTGATAGCCCACGGGCCACGGACGGGGGTGGGGGGTGGGGACACAGAATCAACCGCGGCAACCCTGCTGTTGCCTGCCCTAAGAAGCCATCTCCCATGTCCTTGGACGCCAGTTTCTGAGCAGCTAATTAAGGGAGAAAAGCTTGTTAATATTTCAGCACTGTTAACTCCACCAAGTTACTAAGTGTCCATTTACATTATGTGCATAAAAGGATCAATAAACATGTTCGTTCCCAGAGATGGAAGAGTGAGGAAAGGAGGTCCTGAAGGTTCCTGCCCATGTGATCTGACTGGAACCAGTGTCCTGGGTGTCCCGAGCCAAGTCCTTAGCACTGTGCTGGGCCCCCAGCAAATGAAATCCAGGGAGTGTCGTGGCTTCCAGACCAGGGCGGTTTGCAAGGTTTCTGTAACCTTGCTGAGCCTCATCCTTCTTACCTGAAAAATGGGAACAGCGATAAGGCAACAAATAAGGTCACTTCTGAGATGACACACTCTGTAGAACACTGCAGAATAGATGGAGTTCTTTCCGAGTATGCTATTGTGGTGAGAGTGCTGTTGTGGGGAGACCTGAGATCTGATCCAGGTCCCAAGCTCACCCAAGCCCCTCACGGACTGACTCTAGGCTGGCCTCTAGTCACAGCGGGTGGCCTCCTGGCAGAACTGAGTAGTGGGAAAACCACAGGACAGTGAACCGAGTTGCTAGGCAGCGTGGAGAACGCCAGGGTCTGAGTACCGACCTACCGAGGTCTCTGTGAGTGACTCGGTCAAGGTGTTTGCTTCTCTGTGCCTTAGTTTCCCTCTTTGCGAAGGAGGCTAAACATTGACTTGCATTTTCTGTCTCAGAAAAGAGCTAAGCCCAAACCTATGTAGGGCACGGCAGGACCGCGCTACTACTGAGCATGTGCGGAAGGGGTGGTAGGGTACCTCGTAGAGAGGTGAGTGCCGGGGTGCTCATGTCTGTCTTGGGGAGGCTGATGGTTTAGGTAGCTTACTCGCTGTGTGCCAGACATCACTTTATTTTATTTATTCAACGTGTATATGCCTATTTACATGCGTGTGTGAGCATGAAACATATGCCCACGTATGTGTTCCTGTGAGCATGCTTTTGGAAGCCAGAGGAAGGTGTTAGGGGTCCCGTTGTTAGCTCTGCCTCATTGACTGAAAATAGGGTCTCTGAGCTAGCAAGACCCAGCAATCCTCTTGTCCTGTCGCGTCGACTGTCCCGTCCCTTTCCCCAACCCCCAATACAGAGGTCAAGCCCTAGGTCTTTACATGGGTGTTGGGGATTTGAACTCAGTCCCCATGCTTACACCGCAAGCATTCATGCCCTCAGAGCTATCTCCCCAGATGTTCTAACATTCACATGGGTTTACCTATGAATTCCTCATAACGACTGCATTTTAAAAAGAAGACTAAGGCTTAGGAGACTTGAAGGGCACTGTACTGTTAGAGCATCCCCTAGCTTCCAAAGAGCTCAAGAGCGCCCCCTACCGCCAGTCCCTGAACCACCAGTGGGATGAATTTCTAGTGTATTCATGAGACATCCCTTGCAGTTTGATAACTCCAAGAGGACCGCAGTAGGTGGTTCCTTGTGCCTCTTCTTGCTTCTGTTTCATACTCTTGGGGACTGTCACTTATAATGGGAACTTGTATTATTTGGGCCAGTGTTTTACGTACGTTGCTTGGAGCATTCATCGTGGTTCCGAGGAACTGCTCGGAGACCAAGGCTAAGAAAGGTTAAGAGACTCGAGATGCGTCACCCAGCAGGGAGTAACAGACCGGCCATCAGTCCTAGACCTGGCGACTTCAGAAGTCTGCTCCTCTCTCTAGTCTGTCCCTCCTGTTCTTTGTCACGTCCCCCTGCATTCCCTGAAGCCACCTTGATCCTCCTTGATCCCCTGCTAGATCATACCCTTTGAGAGTGAGCCCTGCTTACTTCTAGAGACAGCCTCTTCGGAACCCAGCGGGCGCCGACCCTGAATGTTGTCCAGCAGATGGAAGAAAGGATATGACAGGCCCTGACTGGTGGCCTTTTGAAGCAGCCGCTGCGGCTCCGGGAGGTTTCCCTGGATGTGCAGAGCTGGGGGCAGAGAAGTAGAGTCAGGGACAGAAATATCAACATTCATCTAGAGAGCATAGTCTGTGGTCATGACCTGTGGAGGACAGTGCCGCACACAGCGACATGCCAGGGAGACGGGGCACTGAGGATGTTATGCCAGGAGGAAAATGTAAGGCTGGAACCATTTTTTTTTTCAAGACAAGGTTTCTCTTTGTAGCTCTGGCTGTCCTAGAACTCATTCTGTAGACCAGGCTGGCCTTGAAATCAGAGATCCACCTGCCTCAGCCTCCTGAGTGCTGGGATTAAAGTTGTGTGCCACCACCACTCCACCCAAAGCAGCTATTAACATGTGGCTTTTCCTGAGGAGACATGAATGAATGTCTGTTCGACCACATAAGGCACCTAATGAAACTGAGTTTATAGCTGTTACAGGAGACTGGGCAACTCAGAGGCAAGTACATCCTGGGAGCTCCCCGCACAACTTGCAGGCCCCTCCACCAGAGTCTCCTCTCCAGCAACTCTTCCTGCCTGAGTAACTTTGCTCAGGGGCCTTGTGAACAAAGCCCTCTGGATCGCCTGGTAATTTTCTGGAGTCTCTCTCCTCCCTCAGGGAAGAATTGTTTCTGTTCCCAGGAAACAAATGGCTACAGATCCTTCCCTTCAGTGGAGGATGCAGATAGTTCTAGATTCTCTAATTACAATGATTAATGCCAGCAGAGACAGGTAAATAGAAGGTTTTCTATTGTTTCTTTCTTTCTTTCATTTTTTTTTAAAAGAATTATTTAGGGAGCTGGAGAGATGGCTCAGTGGTTAAGAGCACTGACTGCTCTTCCGCAGGTCCTGAGTTCAAATCCCAGCAACCACATGGTGGCTCACAACCATCCGTAACGAGATACGATGCCCTCTTCTGGAGTGTCTGAAGACAGCAACAGTGTATGTACATATAATAAATAAATAAATCTTTTTTAAAAAATTATTTATTTATTTCATGTATGTGAGTACATTGTCACTGTCTTCATGCACACCAGAAGAGGGCATCGGATCCCATTACCGATGGTCGTGAGCCACCATGTGGTTGCTGGGAATTGAACTCAGGTCCTCTGGAAGAGCAGTCAGTGCTCTTAACCACTGAGCCATCTCTGCAGCCCTTTTTGTTGCTTCTTAAGTTGAAGTAGTGTGTTAGTCACTGTGACAAAATACCCAAATATAGTCAATTTAAGAGTTGGGAAAGTTTGCTTTGGCGCATGGTTATTACAAATGCATACCACCATGACCATCTTTTTTTATTTTGTTTTGTTTAAAAAAACAAACCATGAGTTCTGGGGATTAAACTCAAATCCAAATCCTCATGAGTACAAGGTAGGCACTTAATTGACTGATGTGTGTACTCGGCCACGCCCAGCTAGCTCCGCCCCAGGCTAGCCTCAAACTCTACGCACCCAGGAATGACCGCAAAGTGGTTCTCCTGCTTCGACCTCCTAAATGCCTGGTTCTATGTAGTGCCTGGGAACAAATCTGGGGTTACACGAGAGATAAATAAGTACCCTACAATCAAGCCACAGCCTGAACCCTCTTTATCTCAAAGGCCTTCCATTAAGTTAATACTCTCTTGATCCAGTCACCTCTTGCCATAGCTGGGGACCAAGCTTCCAACTCATGAGCCTTTCGGAGAGAAACATGTCATATCCAAACTTTGACAGGGTGAACGTCCAAACAAATGCCTGGACATGCGGACCTTGCCGCCGTGGAACTGGTATGCAGACCCAGCTTTCTTCTATCCCACGTTCCCTGGGACATTCTGGTATTCCCTTCCCAGTTAATAATATCTTGTCTACCCAAGGCAGTCACCGCCAAACCTCTGTCGCTACAAGGTTAGCTTTCGCAGTTCTGAATTTTGAACAAATGAAATCATGCATTATAGACACGTTTGTGCCTGGGTTCTGTCAAGTCGTGCCTGGGAGGATCGGCGGGAGATGGCCCGGCCATCACTCATTTCTTTCACGTTGGCTGAGGATGCGTTGTGTAAAGATACCAGCGTGGGCTGGAGGAGATGGCTCAGTAGGTGAAACCCGAGCCATGCAAGTCTGAGGACTTGAGTTGGATCCTTAGAACAATTTGGACACAATAATGGAAGAGTATAATCCCAGGGTGCCCTTCTCCCAGGAAGAAGGGAAGCAAAGGCAGGAGAATTATCAGTAGCTTCATGTCCAGCAAGCTTGCAGTATATAGCTTAGAGACAGAGCTGGTGTAGGATTTTTCCCTGTCCAATCACATTAGGGTAGCGGGAGGCCTGTGATTGGACAGGGAAAAGGGAGGCGGAGCTAAGAGTTGCAGGGAGAGGGTTCATGGAGTTTTGCATGACAATGAGAGGAACTCAGGGGTCCCCGCCAGAGAGATGGCCGGAGGGAGCCCTGTGGTCCAGTGTGGCTAGAGAGTTGGCAGGCCGGGCAGGAGCGCAGGAGTATAATCTCACCCCAAGGAGAGATGGTGTGTTCATTTTTTAATATTTCTCGCAACACACAGCCTGACGTTTTATTTGTTTTAAAGATTTATTTACTTTATGTATATGAGTACACTGTAGCTGTCTTCAGACACACCAAAAGAGGGCATCAGATCCCATCACACATTGTTGTGAGCCATCATGTGGTTGCTGGGATTTGAACTCAGGACCTCTGCAAGAGCTGTCAGTGCTCTTAACCACTGAGTCATCTCTCCGGCCCCCATTTTTTTTGTTTTTGTTTTTGTTTTCAGACAGAGTCTCTTTGTGTAGCCCCGGCTGGCATATAGAACTTACTACATAGATCAGACTGGCCTCAAACTCACAAGGCTCTGTCTGTCTCTGCCTCCCCATTGCTCTATACAAGCATACATCACCACACTGGGTTCCCCTTTACCACTCTTGACAGGCTCACGACTTGATTATGAGTTTGGTTTTTTTTTTTTTTTTTTTTTTTAGTTATAAGAAGAAAAACCACTTAGATGATTCTTTTTTTAAAGGGTTTATTTGTAATTATGAGTATGTGTGTGTGTAAGGGGGGGGGGCATTCTGGGAACCGGACTAAGGTCCTCTGCAAGAATAGTGTCTACTTTTAACCACTGAGACATCTCTCCAGCCCCTCAGGAGAGGCTTGGACCTGTTGCATGATTGCCTTGAGAGCTCATTCCTCTTGTACCCCAAGAGAAGAACTATGGCATCATGGGGTACATAGCTGTTTAGCATTCATAAGTATGACCCAGATCTCTTCCAGCATACCCTACTCCATTAGACTCAGATCTTCTTAATAGCTAATGTTGGCAGAGGGAGGTGGGCCATCTTAATGATGTTATCCATGATGGCTGCTCCCTCCCCACCTTCAGCGAGGAAGCTACAGGCTCTGCTTGTATCTTCTGGTCAGTGCCCCACACCCTGGCCCAGGCTCGCTGTGCCCTGAGCATTTGCAACTTTGTGACTCTTTTCCATCATTCCTTATCAGCCACCAAAACCCCTGTCATTACAACACCGCCTTGCTGTGGGCAAGCCACGGCGTCCAAGATTATAGCTTATCTTCCATTGAAGCCTGTTCAACCGATGTCTTCCTTGTCAAGAGGCACCCCAGGCTTCCATACAGCCTCCTGGTCTTATCAGCAACCAGCATGCGTGACATCTCTTGGTAGCTTGTTGCTTGATGAGGTTTCCTAGGGACCCGGGCCAAAGATGCCTATCTCTTATGTGTACGGTTGGCGTTTGCGCATTTTTATGGCACGGTGACAGCAATAGACCCACTCCCTGGAGGGTGGTGTGTGTTTTACACAGGCACCGAGCACACACTGATTACAAAATCAATAGCAAGTTGAAAAGACCTCTGAGATCATCAATCCATTTTCCTCCTCTAGGTGGGGAAACGGGCTCAGAGAGGTGACTCCAATTGCCCAAAGACACACAGCTTATCTTTTAAATGCTCTACCCAGGTTCATGGCTCTGTGACAGCCATGCAGTTTGCCAGTGTCATGGCTCGTGGCTGTACCTCAGATTTCTCCAGCCTATCGGGGATGGATGACACATGCCTATAATCCCAGCATTTAGAAGCTTCAAGTGGAAGTATCAGGAGTTCAAGTTCATCCGTGCTACAAAGTATACCAGAAACCAGCCTGGGCTTGCTGAGACCCTCTTTCATTTTTTAAAAAACAATATTTATTTATTTAACGTATATGAGCATCCTGTTGCTGACACACCAGAAGAAGGCAACAGATCCAATTACAGATGGTTGTGAGTCACCATGAGGTTGCTGGGAATTGAACTCATGACCTCTAGAAGAACAGACAGTGCTCTTAACTACTGAGCCACCTCTCCAGCCCAACCCTCTTTCAATTTCTTGACCTGCTGACTGATGGCCTTTGGGGACAGTGCTCTGGTTAGATCTGTCCCATCAGTTGTTGATGGTGGGCACGTCTTTTGAACCCGTGGCAATCCTATTTTTCATTCATCACGTTCGTGTTTCCACCATGTAAGTTCTAGGAGCTGACTGGCTGCATCCCCGTTTCAGAGACAGGTAAACTAAGGCCCAGACATCATTGCTGTTCTTCTTGGATGGTATTGGATGGTGTGGGGCTCATCTCTGGCCACTGGCATGGGTCTTCTTTGTGCTTTGGAGTCTGAGGCAAATGTTGCTCTTCCATGGAGCCTCTCAGGATCCCCCCCCCCCCCCCCGTGGCAGCTACTGCTTTCTCCTCCCAGGAAACCTTGTGAAATCACTCCTTCTCAACATGGGGTCTTGTGTAGAAACCAAAATGAGGCCTCTGGGCCACCATCCTGCACTTGACAGACACATTCTGATGTGTGGACACCCTGGATGCTGGAAGGCACACGGAAGGGATGCTCCCTGCCTCATGTCTTGTATCTGTATCTGCGTCCCTAATCCCTGTACTCTCTGTAGTAAGCAAGCAGATATGAAGTCGGGCCCTTCCCTCCTTTCCAGAGCCCAGGCACTGGTGGGTGAGGGCGGTTTGTGTTAGGAGGATGGGAATAGACTCAGTTTCCCCTTGTGCTCCTGTAGCCAAACACTAGGCTTACCCCTTTGGATCCTGGGTGGAAGGGAGCCATAGTCTTCTGAGGTCTCCTAATCTCCCATTAAAACTTCTGTCCCTTGGAGGAGAAGCTCCGCACAGCTTGGGACAACATGAACAGATGATTTTGCTCTGGGAGAGAGGCTGGGCTGAATTGCCTTCTCTAAAAGCAGAGGCTGAGAGGACTGCGGAAATGGCTTAGTGATTAAAGCACTTGCTTTATGCGTAGGACTAGAATTGGATCCCCAGAACCCATGTAAACACCAGGTGGGTGTGCCAGCCTGCTATCAATCTCAGAGCTCTCTTGAAAGGTGGAAGAGGGCTGGAGAGACGGCTCAGCAGTTAAGAGCACTGACTGCTCTTCCAGAGGTCTTGAGTGATCTGCTAGGTATGTGGCCTCAAGAGAAATTGAGGTAGGCAGTCAAGCAAAAATGGGGTTAAGGAAGTTTAGTCTTAGCCTGTCCCTAGGAGGACCCCAAGAGCCTGAACAGCCATGGCCAGCCTTCCCTCTGAGTGTGTGTGTGTGTGTGTGTGTGTGTGTGTGTGTGTGTGTCTACACTGTGAAATGTGTCACCCGAATGCTGTAAGCCATTAGTTGCAGAGGGAGATGGGCACACCCACCATATTGCAGAGCTGGGTCTAGTACCAAGAGCACCCAAGACTTGGGAGCTACCAAGACAGAAAAGCCAAGCTAACAGAGCAACTGGTTACTATCCAGCCTGCAGTGTTATTGTGTTATTGTGGCCCAAGTCATGTCTGGCTACTGTCCTCAATAAGCCAATTAAAAGGGACATATTAATAGTAGAATGCAGAAAAAGGTTTACTCAGTGTGGCCACGTCAGGGAAAGGGACAGAGAGAGATCCAGTGAAACCCCAAGGCCATCTTTAGGGGTCCTGAAATGAGATCAAAATTTAAGCAGAGACCAAAGGCATGCATCCTAAGGACTCCCTGTCAAGGTGTGGTCCTGCCCATCATTGTCTGGGCATGGGTTTCTTCCTGTAAGGTGGTCTGATATATTGTAAGGTAGTCTGATACATTGTAGGACTGTGTGAAATCTCTTCCCAGGAGACTAGTCCCTCTTCTGGCTGGTCCTTCTCCTCCTCCCTTGGGATTCGTGAGGGAATCTTCGATCCTTTAGGGTCCTTTGTTTTAATAGTCTGATAGTTTAGATTAAAAGGCATGGTGTCTTTTTAGAATCTCTTCACTTCTTTTCTTTCTTTCTTTTTCTTTAAGATTTATTTATTTATTTTATGTACATGAGTACACTGTTGCTATCTTCAGACACACTAGAAGAGGCCATCTGATCTCATTACAGATGGTTGAGAGCCACCATGTGGTTGCTGGGGATTGAACTCAGGACCTCTGGAAGAGCAGTCAGTGCTCTTAACCACTGAGCTATCTCTCTAGCCCAAATCTCTTCACTTCTGCTATGCCTATTACAGCAGAGTGTGTGGAACACCCCTTTCCCCGCCCCTTGCACCTGTCCCTCACTGAAGAACACATGGTGTCACCTATTCCCCATATCCAGAGGTCTCCTGACTCTGGCCTGGAACTCAGAAAGAATCAGTCCTGGCCCAATGCCGGTGAAGTCTGGGAAGTCGGACTGGACTCTCCCCAGCCACACTCAGAGCCAGCTGTAACTCCTGAGCTCGGCGAATCCTCCCTATCCTCCTCTGTGCTCTCTCTCTCTCTCTCTCTGAAGCTCCAGCCCAGGCCCAGATCGTGCATGCAGGGCAGGCCTGTGTGGTAAAGGAGGATAACATCAGCGAGCGCGTCTACACCATCCGGGAGAGCGACACCCTGGTACTGCAGTGCCTGGTCACTGGACACCCTCGGCCCCAGGTAAGATGGGCCTTAGCCTTGCTGGGCTCCTATCCTGACCCCTCTCCACACTGCCACACTCTGCTTGGGATCAGAGTTTGAGAGGAAGCAGGAGTTGGAGACTCCATTCCACAGAGCAAGCAATATGACGGGATAGGAAAGACTGGGACAAGATGAGGAGCCTGGAAATGAACTCTTCAGGGAAGTGTTGGATGCTGTGGGTACCATCACCTGAGAACATTGACAGCTAAGAGGAAAAATAGAATACCAGTTGTTCTGTTATACTCCACCCCTCAACTGTGTGGAGCAGACACATTTTTACAC
Source organism: Tokudaia tokunoshimensis (assembly GCA_036184795.1). Taxonomy (NCBI): domain Eukaryota; kingdom Metazoa; phylum Chordata; class Mammalia; order Rodentia; family Muridae; genus Tokudaia; species Tokudaia tokunoshimensis. The sequence goes on along the minus strand of BTHU01000021.1, from coordinate 6,745,236 downwards.
ACACCCTCAAGAAATGCTAGAGGGCAGACTGTATGCCAAGGAGGCTCCTTGCCCATTGTTTCTCTCTCTCTCTCTCTCTCTCTCTCTCTCTCTCTCTAATCCTCCAAAGGCCCCATTTTACAGCTAAGAGAGAAATCAAGGTCCTGGGATGCTGGGCAAACACCCAAGGTCCCATAGCACTTAAGGAAGCGGAAGCAGAGTTTGAGTCTAGAAGCCGTGCCCTCTGTAGCTTATCTCACTGCCCTCTTCTTTGGGTCAGGAGCAGCACAGATCATATGGGCAGCGCTTCAGTCTTTTGGCAGCAAACTCTGGCAGTTCAAAGACGCAAAGCAATTAGGAGGGGACAGAAGACAAGTGTCTGGAAATGCCAGATGAGTTTTGTCATAGATCAAGTGCTCAGGCTCAGGCAGGAGGTGGTGGCTGACTGGCTATTGCTGATGGAGGAGGCAGGTAGGGAGGAGGACTGGAGGAACCCGCTGCCTGGCGAGCTGCTGTGACCTTTAATACTTGAATAGCGGCAACAAAGGTGGCAATTGGATTCTAGGAAGGACATTGAAATACAGAATCCTTTTCTTCCCTCCCCCCCCCGATAATTTGGGGGAACGGAGACAGCTTTCATAGCTTCAGCTTTGAGATAAGCAGATGCACGAGGAAGCCCCTGAAGATTCCTTCCACCTAAAGCTTCCCTCCCATCACGGCACGATCCTGCTCAAAGGTTTCTTTGGCATTGAAGACCGTGCAGCTGCATTTCTGTGAATCTGTGTGTCACGCGGGATGCCAGGGATGTGGCTGGGGAGGCTGGAGAGGAGGCTGCCAGGCTATACCCACCATCTGTGCATGTGTCCCATATGTCCCCACCGGTAGCCATGACTGGGTAACCAACCGGATCTCATCTAACCCAAGCAGGGCCTCAAATTACTGCCTAGGCAAGGATAACTTTGAACTTTCACCTTCCTGCTTGGACTTACATAGTACTGACACTCCAGACACAAGCTTTGTGTAGCGCACGCCTGGTTTATGCAGTGCTGGGGATCGAACCTAGGGTCTGGTGCATGCTAGGCATGCTGGGTAAGCACCCTCTGTCTTCCTTTCTTCTATCAATGGCTTCATCGTTCACCCTGTCAGACAAACTTACATGTTGGGTTCTGCCCCATCTCCTCCACAGCTGGCTGGCCAGACTCTGGTTTTCTGTGTCTCATCAGGGTCCCCTCTTTGTCATCCCACCTAGCTCAGATCCTCAGTCCTGTCCCTGGTCCTGGTCCCACTGAGGCAGATTAAAATTGATCTCCCAGGCTCTTTGCTGGCCCCTTCCCTTCATTCCATTGGAATGAACACCCCCCAAGTCTGCTCTGTTTTCTCACTCCCCCTCCACTTAGCAACAACCAGTGTCCTCCCCCATTGTTTACCATCTTTGCTTAAGCCCCTGGGGTGCAACTGCAGACTTTCTGTATCCTGGACCCACTTACCCCTACACACCCATGTCCTGGCCATATGGACCTCTCCCATCATTCCCAGTATGCCCCGTTAATCCCACTTCTGTTTTTGAGATATCCTCTCCCCAGATGCCTCCTTTCCTGCTTGCTTCCTTACAGTGACAGAGAGCATCTGTCATGTTCCAAACCCAGCAGTGGGCGGCAAGAATGCAGCTGGGGCACCTATCCATCAGGGGAGCAAGGGTGGGGCCTAAAGACCTGTGCCGAGGTCAGGATGGAGAATTGAGTGAACACAGAGCTCATCAGTCCAAACAAGAAGCAAGGATGTGGGCATGCTGTGGTCTGAGACACCGGGGAAATCTGCGCAGAACGGGGGTGGAGGTGAGGGAGCCACAAACCCAAGTTCTTTGCTGCCGCTCAAGCAATCCAGTGACTTTAGGACAAATTATTGGTCAGGGAGAAGGACTGATTTAGAGAGCTGGAAAAGGCGGAGGGCTAGGGGTGTGGCTCAGCAGAAGGAGCGCTTGTCTGGCATGCGCTCTGCGGCGTTGCATCCCTGGGACGCCGAAATAAGGCATGATGATGCATACCTGTCATCCCAGCTCTTTGGAGATGGAGTCAGAGGGGTCTGGAGTTCAAGGTCCTTAGCTATATATCATGTTTATGGTCAGCCTGAGCTATAGGAAACCCCATTTGGAAAATAAAAAGGAGGGTCTCTGCCAGGTGGTGGGTGCTTATGTAGGGAGTGGGGGGGAGGGGCAGAAGGGACAGACAGATGGGAGCCACGTAGTCCTCAGGATTGTGCCAGACTTTGGGTGTTCCAAATTTCTGATGCACGGATGCTGTTCTCTTTAGACCTCTGGTGTGTTCTGGGCTTTTTTTTTTCTTCTAGATTTATTGTTATATGTAAGTGCACTTATAACTGTCTTCAGACACCCCAGAAGAGGGCATCATATCTCATTACGGATGGTTGTGAGCCACCATGTGGTTGCTGGGATTTGAACTCAGGACCTTCGGAAGAGCAGTCAGTGCTCTTAACCACTGAACCATCTCTCCATCCCCCAAAGGAAAAGTTATGGATAAGAGAGTCCTGTAGTCAATGACTAAGACATAAAAGGTCCCTCTGAGAATGAGGAGAGTAAAAAGCCACCTTTCCCGGGAGTATGGGAGAGACAGAGAAAAGCAACTGTGTCTTGCTGGACAGAGGAAGAAAACATTTGCTGAGGGTGGGGATGGGAGACAGTTTTAAAGCTGTCAGGTGTCAGTCTATGATAAAGCTATCGGGAAACATGGTGGACAGCCCAGCTTCTCGGTGACTTCTCAGGCTAGTGGGATTTTACATCAACTAATAGCAAATGAATTGAGAGGGTTTAAGGATCCCCCTCCCCACCCCCCACACCCCACCTGGATGTCAACAGCAGTGAACATAAGCCGAGGAGTCTGGGGTTGTGCCCAGCTCAGGAGGAGGTAGAGCCGGCCATATACAGAGCAGTAGGACTGAAGCCCACGGGAGGCAATGTTTCCATTGCTGGGACAAAATGCTGGAGAAAGGAGACTTTTGCCTCGGGGTTTCAAAAGTCTCCCAAAGCATGCCCTTATTGGGACAAACTTCTTCAAACAAGTTCCCACTTTCCAGTTTCCACAATCTCCATGCCAGCGATCCAAACCCATCAGTGGTCTACCTCCTCAAAGCCCGTCAGCTAGCAACAAGGCCTTGAACACATGAACCTTCCGGGGATACCGTCCAAACCACAGCGGGGCTACAAGTCAATTCAGGACTAAGCTGAAGTGAATGCGAGAATCGAGAATCGGGTGGGCAGAAGCCTGTTCCCAGGGTCACAGCAGGGTACCAACACCTAGGAGAAAGCACAACCTTGCTCTAAGTCTTGATCACCTTAGTACGGGGGTGGGGGGGTGGGGGGCAGGAGAGCAAACAGAAATTATAGAAATAAAAGCTGTATGGTCTTTTTTTTTTAAAAGATGCTTTTAATACTTCAGAGATAGCCAAAGAGAAAATTAGTGAATCGGGTGCTAGAGTGAAGGACACTAACCACAAGTCTGGAGAAGCAACGGAAATCATGGAAAGGGTTTTGAGGATGTAGCTCACTTCGGAGAACTGAACATACACGGACCCCTGGATTTGACCCCAGCACTGTATTAACACATGGTACTACACTCATGGAATACCAGCCACTGTGGAGGCAGAAGAATAGGGAATAGCATTTGAAAACAACCTGGGAAAAGGAAAAAAATATTTTTTTAAAAACCCCACAAACCCCAAGTTTTGAATAGTATGTTAAAATCCACATAGACAATATAAGATAAATCCTCCGAGCATCAACAATCACCAATAGCACTATTAATAATAGAAGCCGTTGACTGACTAATGCATTTGAGGCTCCACGTTTAAGTGCTTCACTCCCTAAGCCTCATAACTTGCAAAGTAGGCATTATGCTATATTAGTTATTGTTGACTGGCAAATACTTGAAAATGCAGGGGCTTGAGTCCCGGAACACTTCCTGTCTCCCCGTGCTGGTGGCAGGAATCCAGCAGCCGGCAGATTCTGGCGCAGGCTCTCTCAAAAGGCTGCAGTTGGGTGTCAGTCATTCCAGGAGGAGTGGGGCTGGAGAACTCTCTTCGGAGAGAAGTGTAGCTTCTCCTAGGCCCCTCTCCACAGGACTGCTTAGGGCAGAAGAGCGGGCTTTCTCCTGATCAAGGTCGTGATGGAAATCAGTTTTGTATCCTAGTCTAGGCTCTCCCATGCTGAACTCTAGAACAGTGGACCAGTGGGCGGGGATTACAGAAGAGAGTGAAGCCCATAAAGCCATCTTTAACACTGGCTTCCAGGGGGGCCCTCTTTCACATCCAGGAGTGTGAGGACTGGAGGCTGAGTCACCTATGAGATCACGAAGCTAACAAGCAGGTCAACACGCACTCTGTTAGCCATCTTCCCAGCACCAAGTATATGCTTGGTCAACCCTCCCTTAACCCTAGGCAACTTAGCTGAGAAAGAGGCTCGCTCAAGTCCATATTCGTCCTAACAGACCCACAGTCCTGCCTCCACTCCTGAGAGCCTCCTCCCTCTGACCTTTAACCTCTTCTCTGCCCTTCCGTTCTCATCACTGTAGCATTCTAAGGGATCATGGGGATCAGACCGGGGTCCACCCTCTCCGGTACCCTGGAAAGCACGGGGGTGGGGTGGGGAGGGGGACAGGCAAGGCACGCCTGCGTAGGCAGGGCCTTCAGCCTCAGTGCGGTGACTGCCCACCCAGGTGCGGTGGACCAAAACTGCCGGCAGCGCATCGGACAAGTTCCAGGAGACGTCGGTGTTCAACGAGACCCTGCGAATAGAACGCATCGCCCGCACGCAGGGAGGTCGCTACTACTGCAAGGCGGAGAACGGAGTGGGCGTACCGGCCATCAAGTCTATCCGCGTGGACGTGCAGTGTGAGTTAAGGTCCCTCGAGGCTCTGAACCCTGACGGGCTGGCGGGGGGGGGGGGGATAGGATGGAGAAGTGGCAAGGTAGTGAAGGACTGGAAAGACCTCACTGGGAATGGCCAGCTGTATCCTGTCCCTCTGCCTTGCATCTCCCTAAATCTTTTCTGCATTCCCATATCCTCTCGTGGACCTTGATGAAACCCTTTAAAAGGCATATTGAATTATACTTCTTTCTCAGATGAAGAAAAAGCAAGGTACCCCAGTCTTGTTTCCAACCACACCCCAGAGTGGGAACGGCCTTCTATGAGCGTTAAGGATACAGGATCAGTTCTGGGATTCTGGTCCCCACTACCCTGTGAAACTGTAGACTCTCCCAGGCACAGCCTGGGCTGTCTACTAGACTCTCTGAGGAAGCTTTAAATTCTTATTTATTTATATAGCATGTGTAGGGTGTGTGTGTGGGGGGGGGGTCACAGGACAACCTGAAGGAGCTCTCTCCTTCTGCATCCTGGGTCTTGGGGATCAAACTTCTGCCGTCAGACTTGGTGGGAGATGCTTTCACAGGATGAGCCATCTCTCATCCCTGGACTCTACCTCCGGAAGTTCTTAGGTGACAAGGGAATGTGGCCAGACATCAAGGGTGCCTTAAACCACCTGTTCAACAAGTGTTTACATTTACACACATGTGGAAGCACCACTGGTTTTTTGTTTGTTTGTTTGTTGTTTTTGTTTTCTGAGACAGGGTTTCTCTGTGTAGCCCTGGCTGTCCTGGAACTCACCCTGTAGACCAGGCTGGCCTCGAACTCAGAAATCCACCTGCCTCTGCCTCCCAAGTGCTGAGATTACAGGCATGCGCCACCACTGCCCAGTGCACCACTGGTTTTTAGATGTAGTAGTATGTTTCCAAGGAGCTAGGCTAGGATGGGTGCCACCTGTGGTCTGGAGGCAACGTGCACCCTAAGGCTGCCGTAAACGCTGCCTGGCACTCACTGAAAACACTGAGATTCATTTGGCTTTTTTGTTTGTTTGTTTGGCTTTCGGAATTTGATCGTGCAGTCTCAATCACAAACTTTCTAGATGAGAGAGCATCATGTCCCACCATCAAAATGTCAGACACACCTGCTAGGTAATTCCCTGATATACTCTGCCAGCAAACAGCACCCCAGAGACGATCACTACCCAGGGAGAGTTCTAGGCATTGGCGTTAAAAAGAAATTCCAGTTACTATGTGGCTCAGTTGGTAAGGTGCTTGCTCAGCATGCAAAAGGCGCTGGGGTTTGATTCCTGGCTCCGCACAAGTGTGGTGGTGTACGCCCGTAAAAACCAAGCTTGGGTGGTAGAGGCTGGAAGATCGAAAGTTCAGCCTCAGCCAGGCAGCTGTGGCGCACGCCTTTAATCCCAGCACTTGGGAGGCAGAGGCAGGCGGATCTCTAAAGCCAGCCTGGTCTACAGAGTGAGTTCCTGGACAGCCAAGGCTACACAGAGAAACCCTGTCTCGGAAAAAAAAAAAAAAGTTCAGCCTCTGCTGTTGTAGTGAGTTCCAGGCCAGCCTAGGATGTGTGAGACCATGTCTCAAAAACAAAAACAAACAAACAAACACAAAACAAAAATCCAAAAGACAAACAACAATAATCGTTTAAACAGAGCTTAAGGCTACCCATCCTAGTCTGGTTGGTCAATGAGAAAACTGAGGCCCAGAGAGAAAAAGGAACTTAGGTAGGTCACACTACCAACTCACAGCCAATGAGGGAGTTTAAACCTGGCTTTCACCTTGTTTCCAGTCTATAGCTGCCTCTTCTATCCTATAAACCGTGTAGAGCTAGAGGCCCCATACAGGTCGTTGGGGGAGGACAGCTGATAGGGAGCTTGGGAAGTCATCGGATCCAGTTCCCTGCCTCTAACAGCTTGCAGTGGATGCAGACCCAAAGTCAGGCATCCACTTCTCACATCCTTTAAAAGTAGCTCTGCTCTCCCCAAGGGCTTCAAGGAGCCTGGGCCCCGTGCTCTAAGGTCACCTCATCTTGACTTAGGGCTGGTGTTCTTGCAGACTTGGACGAGCCTGTGCTGACGGTGCATCAGACGGTGAGCGACGTCCGAGGCAACTTCTACCAGGAGAAGACCGTGTTTCTACGCTGTACCGTTAGCTCCAACCCGCCCGCCCGCTTTATCTGGAAGCGGGGCTCCGACACCCTGTCCCACAGCCAGGATAATGGGGTTGACATCTACGAGCCTCTCTATACTCAGGTCAGGATGGGCAGCTGGTTCCATGCACTCTTGTACCCCCAGGAGAGATCCCAGGGGCTGAGGACTGGAGACTGGCCTGACGTCATCAATTCAGTGTCTGGGTGGGAGGCTGGAGTCCACACAACCTGGGGTGAAAAGTCAGATCAGAGAGGTCAGAGGACAGAGTGGCCCCACACAGGGGGCTTCCAAAGACGACATGTTCCCTAGAATATGGCTGGAGAGAAAAAACGAAATCCGAAGGACAAGCAGGCCATCCACGCCTACTACTGTGGCTGAGATGGGGACCCATGAAGAGATACTACAGGAGCTGGGACAGAAAGGCGCCTCTCAGTTCCTGGAGATGGTGACAAAGCCATTCTGCTAGGGAGGCTTTTATAAGTGACTGTCAGCCCCTTAATGGGGCCTGTAGGCCAGTCCCATGTTGTGTAGGTTACAAGCCACGAAAGTAATCCCTTCCCACTCCTTCTCTTCCCAGAGCGGGAGGGAGACTTAGGCCTAACCCTGGCATCTGTGCACCAGGGCAGCCTCTGCCTTAGAGAAGCCGGTGGAAGCTCAGCGGGAAGGGACGGGGCTGGAGGTTCCCCACCCCCCCGAAGATGGTATGGGCGGGGCTTGGGGGGAGATAAGAACTAGCCTAGGAATTGCCTGTTGTCCGTGGCGTGGGATAGATGAATGAATGTGGGGGACCCCAAGAGACCGAAGCAGGTCCCTAACTCCAGTGATCCACTGCCACCCAGGGGGAGACGAAGGTCTTGAAGCTGAAGAACCTACGACCCCAAGACTATGCCAGCTACACCTGCCAGGTGTCCGTGCGCAATGTGTGCGGCATCCCAGACAAGGCTATCACCTTCCAGCTCACCAACACCACGGGTACAGGCGCCACCCCACCCAAGCTCACGTGGACCCACGCCCCACTCCACGCCCAGCTCCTCCACTCCACCTACCCGCACCAACATCCATTTCGGGGTTTCCCTCATCCCTGTCAGAGCTTCCCTGACCCATCCCGCCCAGGTTTCTCTGTTCCCTCGTCTCCCTCTCATTTAGCCCTGGAAGCCTCCTGAGACCCCACTGCCTTGTCCCCTTAGCACCTCCAGCCTTGAAGCTGTCTGTGAACGAAACTCTGGTGGTGAACCCTGGGGAGAACGTGACAGTGCAGTGTCTGCTGACGGGCGGCGATCCCCTTCCCCAGCTGCACTGGTCCCACGGACCTGGCCCACTGCCCCTGGGAGCTCTGGCTCAGGGTGGTACCCTCAGCATCCCTTCAGTGCAGGCCCGGGATTCTGGCTACTACAACTGCACAGCCACCAACAATGTAGGCAACCCAGCCAAGAAGACGGTCAACCTGCTGGTGCGATGTACGTGATCTGGAGGGGTAGGCGGGGAGTAGTGGGACAAACAGGGTCCCTGCCATTCAGAGACTGCAGGCCAACCGGGAGAGGGACCATCTCTTTGTCCCAGAGGGTGTGTCAGGGAGCCCCGGTCCAGGCAATCTGATTTCCCTGCAATTCAGCGGTCTACCATCAGGGGCAGAAGAACAGCAATTTGCAATTTACAAGAAGGTCTGGTATTGCTGCCTTGTTTCTTTTAGACTGATAATCGCCAAGCAGTGGTAGCGCACGCCTTTAATCCCAGCACTTAGAAGGCAGAGGCAGGCGGATTTCTGAGTTCGAGGCCAGCCTGGTCTACAGAGTGAGTTCCAGGACAGCCAGGGCTACACAGAGAAACCCTGTCCCGAGAAAAACAAAGACAACAACAAAAAAAGACTGATAATCGGAGGCTACACGAAGCTAAACGTGACTTTCTTTCTACCTTCAGATTGACCAAATTTAAGTGTCATTACCATTTTTATAGGTCATATATACAATTTTACTTTTTTTTTTTTTTTTGAGACAGGGTCTTACTATGAAATTCAGTCTATAGACCAGGTTTTCCTCCAGTTCACAGAGATCTGCCTTCTTCTGCTTTCCAAGTGCCGGGATTAAAGGTGTTCTGTGCATGTGCAAATCTCTAGTAGCATAGAGTGTCAACCAACCTGAAGTTAATTTCTAAGTGTAACACAGTATCAAACCTGCCCAAGATCTAAAAAGGTATAGACTCATTCCTTACTAACCTTCGGCCTTGGTCGCTTTTATTAGCTGCTTGCCCTGATTTGGAAGTTTGTTGGGTTTTTTTTGTTTTGTTTTTGTGCTTTGTGTTTTTTGTTTTTGTTTTCGGTTTTTGTTGTTGTTATTGTTTTTAGGGTTGTTTTTTTTCTTTTTTCTTTTTCTTTTTTTTTTAAGGCCAAAACTTTCAGAGTGTGATAATGCAAACCTGTCATCCCGGCAATGGAAGGTGGAGGCAGAAAGATCAGGAGTCAAGGCTATCCTGGGCTATATAGCAAGTCCAAGGCTAGCCTGGGCTACCTGATATCCAGTCTCAAAAAAAAACCCAAAAATACAGACTGAAAAGATGACTCAGCAGTTATGAGCACTTGCTGCCCCTGCAGAGGACCCAAAGTCAGTTCCAAGGGCCCACAGAGTGGCTCACAACTACCTGTAATTCCAGTTCCAAGGACTTGACCCCTCTTCTGGCCTCCATGAGCACTGTGCGCACACATAGTGCACACATATACAAGTAGGCAAACACCCATACCCTTCTTTTTTTCAATACAGGCTTTCTCTGTGTAGTCCTGGAACTCACTTCGTAGACCAGGTTGGCCTCGAACTCAGAGATCCGCCTGCCTCTGCCTCCCGAGTGTTTAAAACATCAAACATGTAAATTTTAAAAAGACCCAGGTTTCTTCCAGCTCTTTAGCCCTGGATATGAGGTAGAGGTGCTGACAAATTTAACTGAGCCTCTGCTGGTCGGCACTGACTTCTATGGCGTTCTCTAGCTGACCAGTCAGTCTCTTCCCCTGTCTCCACTCAGCAAGGAGAGGCCGACTCTCTTCAACTGGACTTGGACTGAGAAACAAAGTAACAAGAATAGAGCTCTCTGGTCCCCGCTTTCCCTTCCACAGAGAAAGCTTCACATTTCCCATCAAAGACGAGCTGTCTCCACCTGACCCCACTTGACCTTTACAACATGGGCTGGCGAGATCTTTCTGGACTTAAGTAGTGGCAGTCACCTCGCAGAGTGACTTCGCAACCTGTCTCGTCCAGCCCAGTTCTGACCTCCATGCCACTGTACATGTTCTGTCAAGTTAGAACCTCGCTTATTAAGGAAGGGCTCTGACTTCAAGCAAGACCCGCATTTTAAAAAGCATGCAGAACCTTGGCTTTGCAAAGCCTGTGATGTCATGCAATTGCATGCAGGATCATCATGTTGGCTTTTTATCCTTTTAAAAAAAATAATAATCACACAGGCATGTTGTAAGGAGTCAGACAGTACCAAGGGGGGGGGATGGGGTGCAATCAATTGCTCTTCAGTTTCCTTAGAATCCGTGCTACCTAGAGTCACTATCAAGACTTCTGTCTCCTTCTAAATCAGTACTTTGCATACACAAGGTTTAAAACACAAATAAAAACAAATCAGTGTTGTGGCCAAGAAGGCTATGAGAATGTTGGTTAGACCGGCTGAGTTCCAGTTCCCTGCATCCGAAGGAATACATAGTAACAGCCTCCCTCAGAGACAGCGAGACAGGTTAGGTGCGCTGATGGATGCCTGGGCCAGAGCATCTCACTGATGAAGTGTGCTCATTACTAATGCCTGGAGTCAGCACCAACCTCATTTCTCTGCATTGAGCTCTTTAAAGCTATGAAAACATCCCTGAGCTCTTGGAACCATTTCTGGGCTGAGAGAAATTGTGTGTGTGTTTGTGTGTATGTGTGTGTGTGTGTGTGTGTGTACATGCAGGGGTGGTGTGCAGCCAGTTTGAGGGAAGAAGCCGGGGTGGAACATGGATACCTGTCCTTGGGGCAGCCCCAGACCTTCTTCGAACCCGATCTCCTTGCAGCCTTGAAGAACGCCACATTCCAGATCACCCCCGACATGATCAAAGAGAGCGAGAACATTCAACTGGGTCAGGACCTGAAGCTGTCGTGCCATGTGGAAGCGGTGCCCCAGGAGAAAGTAAACTACCAGTGGTTTAAAAACGGCAAGCCGGCACGCACATCCAAGCGGCTGCTGGTGACCCGAAATGACCCGGAGTTGCCCGCTGTCACCAGCAGCCTGGAGCTCATTGACCTACACTTCAGTGACTACGGCACTTATCTGTGCGTGGCTTCTTTCCCGGGGTCACCTGTGCCTGACCTCAGCGTAGAGGTCAACATCTCCTCCGAGACAGGTGAGAGCACCGGGAGCTGTGGGGAAGCTGGAGAAGCCCGAAGGGGTGGGGTGGGGTTGGGATGGGGGATCAGGATTTGGGAACAAGGGATGGGCGGACAGCAATTTGCAAATGGGCACCTAGAGGGAGGACGACACGATTTGTTTACGACACACACACACACACACACACACACACACACACACACACACACATGTTGGGTCTCTGTCATAGCTGAGTCCTCTGACCTGGGGTAGAATAATGGAAAAATAGATGCTGTGTTCATTGAACTTGGTAGGAAGCTGAATCTGTTTCAGATAGTTTACAAAGAGAGAGGGAGGCCACAGAATCAGCATATGCAAAGTCCCTGAGGTAGGCGAGCACACTTGGCCCTTTGGAAGATGGGAAGAGGCACAGTGGCTGGGATTGTGGAATTGTATCAGCTTAGAAAGGCCACCATGGGGATCTTTCATCAGCGAGGCTGGAGGTCTGAAGTCAGGGTGCCTGCAGAGTTAGGGTGCCTGCAGAGTTAGGGTCCCTGGCTGGCTGGTTGCCTCTTGTCCCCTAGTCTTGTCTATGTCCTAGATGAGATTAGGGGAGGTCCCATTGACTTCAGCCTTCAAAGGCCTTCCTCCAACATAGTCATTTCTCAGACAGTGGCGTTAGGATGCCAACATATGATTCGGAGTGGACAGAATGCATCCTATGACAGGCCATGGTGAAGATTCAAGTCTTCATTCTGATAATAATTATTATAATAATACAATGAGCTGATAATAGGACATTGAGCGTTCACTATGCTTTATGCATAATAGAACATTGAGCATTCGCTATGTGTTATGACAAGTGTTTATTTTCTCCATTCACCTTTGTAGTTCATTCCACTCATTTCTTTTCTGTGGGTATGCATGTGTACACGTGTACTGTGGCGCATGTGTGCAAGCCAGAGAACGGCTTGCCAGAGTTGGGTCTCTCCTTCTGCCATGTGGGTCTCAGGGATCAAACCCAGGTCGACAGGTTGGGCAGCAAGGGCCTTTACTGTGGAGTTACCTAATCAGCCAGGGGTGGCAGTTTTATCTTCTCATCTTATTGATAAATTAGAGTGCCTTAGAAATTCACACTTGAGAAACTTAGCTTGCGTCGGCGCTGGGGTGAGAACCCAGGCAGGGTCCTCTGGCGTCTGTGCTCAGCCACCGCTGTAGGAGAATGGCAGGAGACCAGGGGATGATTCTTTTGGAAGAGGGTCTCCAGGACCTTGTATAGAAGCCAGCTGACCTTGGCGGTGAGCCACAAGACAGAACAGTACTATGACGAGTACCGAGAGTCCTAAATGCCCTAAGAGTTATGAATACGTCTTCCTCTGGCCCTTAATCAGTTTCTCCTGGTGGGCAACTCGACCCAGGGAGCTCGGCGGACCCCTCCCACCTTTGACATCTGCACACAGGGAAACCCAAGGAGACCGGAGAGAGCAGATGGTATTTCTTAAAGCAAATGAACTTGATTAAGACTTCAGAGTGTATCGGGACTCCAAAGAGACCTGAGTCTCATTTTACAGGACACTCTGTGTCAAGGTCCTGAGATGCTAAGAACCTGGGATCCCAGCATCATCAGCCCCTTCCTCAGAACTCACTGTCTGGAGAGGGGAGCTAGGGCTGGTAAGAGAAGGGAGAAGATAGGGAAAACCCTGGAACTCCTACCTAGGAGGCCAAGGAGGAGTCTGGAAAAGGAAGCTAGGCTACCTGAGGAACCAGAGGAGGAGGTGGGTTCCATTTGAGGTTTTTTTTTGGGGGGGGGGTTTCCCATAGGTTCTGCCAGGTGAAGAAATAAACCCAGGGAAAAGTACAGCAAGCGGAAAAAAACCACAGAAGCCCCACAGCGCAGGAGACTAGGTGTTTCTCTCAGTAGGTGAGAGGATTTCTCACAAGAGCATCACGGCATCTAGGAGGGTACAGGTGGAAGTTGAGGCTGGCGGTGATGAGGCCAGGGTCGATGGGCCTCCTTCCCAGAGCCCAAGTCTAGAGCTTTAACCCCAGGGCACATGGCCAAAAAAGGGGGACATCTCTTCATGGGGGGGGGGGCGTGGGGAGGTCCTAGAGGGAAACTGGAAATTTCTGATAGAGGGAAGGGACCTAGGGCTGTTTCTGAATTTGGCTCACAGGTCTGATGCCTGGAACATGGAAGCTTCCTAAAAGCCCCTAGAAGCAATTTAAACCTGGAAGGGGGGGGGGGGTTTGGGGGGAAGAACCAACTAGCTCCAAAACAGGAAGAGAAAACCGTGAAATGCAAGCCAATAGATGCACAAATGTGGGCAGGGTGCAAATTATATAAATGAGATAGCTGGACCTTTGCCTGGTTTGTGTAGTTATTTACAAATAGTCGCTTTATATTTAATTATATTTAATGCTCAGTGCTTGGCATTTAATGATAAAATGTTTGATGTGGGCCGAGACCCAGGGAGGTCTTCTAAAAAAACCTTCCATTTGGCAGTGTGTTGGGGCGGAGTGGGTTCAGCTGTGAATAATGGAACTCTAATTAAGAGTGATTTAGCCGCTGGGGTGTGGCTCACGGAGCCGAGCCTCGGGTTTAGCACGTATAAGGCCCGGGGCTTCATCCGGAGGCCGCACACAAGCTAGATCTGTGTTACTTTGTCTTGTGGAAGTTGACCGCGGAGCAGACTGGTTTAGGATGGCAGCCGGTCCCCACAAGTTCCTCTGGGATTCTAAGTGCCACCAGTTTGTTGTCACCTCCAGAATGGTGGCTCCGCCTGAGGCCAGTGATCTGCGTCCCGACCTGCAGGAAGACCGGGATTTTCTATACTATTCCATTGGTCAGCATTTATTCAGAGGCATGCTGGGAAATGTAGTTTTTATTCAGGGAGTCCAGGCCTTAGTGAAACCAAGTATCCTTATGACTTTGGAAGAAGGGCTACAAGATGTTGGGAGATAATACGCCTTGCTGATTCTGTAGGCAAGAAAACCTGAAGAGGTGCTGGAGAGACGGCTCAGTGGCTCTCAGCATCCAGGTTGGAAATCTGGGGTGGCTCATTACACCCTCTAATGCAAGTTCTGGGGATCTGGTGCCCTCTTTTGGCCTCCTTGGGCCAGGCATGCATATGTGGATACACACGCATATACACATAAATAAATATAAAAATACATCTCTAAGAAAAGCTGAGGGGCTGGGAAGGAGAAGTTAAAAGCGCTTGAGAGTCTGAGACAGGAGGACAAATTCAAAGCTTGCCTCCGCTACATAGCAAGTTCAAGGCCAGCCTGGGTGGGCAACAGGTAGAGCCCCAGGTCAGAGGCCAGGGGTCCCTAACTCCGTCCACTCCTCTCCACCCTCCTTCAGTACCGCCCACCATCAGTGTGCCCAAGGGCCGAGCAGTGGTGACAGTTCGGGAGGGCTCTCCTGCTGAGCTCCAGTGCGAAGTGCGGGGCAAACCCCGGCCTCCAGTGCTGTGGTCTCGTGTGGACAAGGAGGTTGCCCTTCTGCCCTCGGGGCTGGCCCTGGAAGAGACTCCGGATGGGAAGCTGCGGCTGGAGAGTGTGAGCCGCGACATGAGCGGCACCTACCGCTGCCAGACGGCTCGCTACAATGGCTTCAACGTACGACCCCGGGAGGCTCAGGTGCAGCTGACGGTGCACTGTGAGTCCCTTCCCCAGACATCCACTCTAGGCCAACCCCACCCCTCCTCCTACTGTTTGCATAGCACCTAAAAACTCCTTGGCATCCCTCCCGCCGAGGCACAGGGAAGTAATTTGCCTCAGTTTGCATAGCAAGGCTGGGATTTGAACCAGGTTTAGAGACAGTGCTCCAAGCTCGGCGGGTGTGTGGTCTTTCGTTAATGTGTTGGTCGAGGGGACCCACTGAGTCACGACCAGTCTAGGAAGCATGGCTGGAGGGAATGGCCCCGCAGTCTGAATGTGGGTGTTGTATGAGTGAGTTGCAAGTGTACCGGCCCTGAGAGCCTCTCAGGCCAGGGTCTCCGGACTGGGGGACAAATGAGCTGCTTCCTCCATGGTCCTACTGACGATAGTCCCGGTCCGCAGTCCCTCCAGAGGTGGAACCCAGTTCCCAGGACGTGCGCCAAGCTCTGGGTCGGCCTGTGCTCCTGCGCTGCTCGCTCCTTCGTGGCAGTCCCCAGCGGATCGCCTCGGCCGTGTGGCGCTTCAAAGGACAGCTGCTGCCCCCGCCGCCTGTTCTCCCCGCCGCTGCTGCCGAGACCCCCGATCACGCCGAGCTGCGCCTGGAAGCCCTGACCCGTGACAGCAGCGGCAGCTACGAGTGCAGCGTCTCCAACGACGTGGGCTCAGCCACCTGCCTCTTCCAGGTCTCGGGTGAGCGTCCGGTCGGCCCCACACCCCCGCCTGCTTGCCCACACCCTCCTGGGACCAGGCTCCGTCATCCACCCAACCTCTACTCCTCCCTCTCCCCCCTGCGGCCCTGCCACACCCGCCTGGGCTGTTCTTCCCTTCTAGCTTCTGCAGACTTTAGGTATTTGTCTTGCCAAGACTTTTGTCCCTCCTCTTGAAGGCCCACCCCCTCAAGACCACGCCCCTCAACCCCAGTTCCTTGTTTCTCCCTGCCAATGACTGTTCAGTCCCTTTCTTTGGCCTCTTGCAGCCACGCCCCCTTTTAAATGCACCACAGTGGATTTGGCCCCCTTCAGCCTCAAGCGATTTCAGCTCGGTGCTTCTGTCCCTTCAGCCCCGCCCACAATCAAAATCTGGGTTCAGTCCCATCTCAGCCATAACTCAAGTCTTTTCCTCCATGGTCCCTAGCCTCAGAGGGTGCGAATGGGGAAAACCATTGGGTACCCAGCTTGTAGCTTGGAGGGAAGAAGATGCCCCTGAACAGCTGATTGAGGCTGGACTAGTCAGAACACAATCTCCTCCTCATCCCTCCACCCCGAACCTTTCCCCAGTTGCCACTCTAGAGGTATCAGTGCACCCGCGGGGACCCGATTCCCTGTTGCCTGGCATCCCCGGCTTTCTCAATAGCCCCCGAAGGCACTAGGTGCGTCCTTCAGTTCTAGTTCTTCTCCATCCCCTCAATAACAGTAGAGACAGCTGCAGGCCTCTCCCCACCCACTCAGCTTTGATAGCCAGAGCCCCCTGTGACATTTCCCACCTCCCCTCTTACCCCTCCGCCCGTTCCCCTATTTTTCCTGTCTCCCAACCTTTTGACCTCTACTCATCATTTCTTTCTTTCCTCTCTATATGCCCGGCCTTCGTCTTTACCAATCTTTCTCTGTTTTCTTCCTTGGCCTTTCCTCTCTATCCTCACCAACATCCCCTCTTGGCATTTACAATCTGCCCCCTCCATCTCCGCCCCCACCGCCACTCACCTTCATTATCCCCTCTCCTTCCAACACCAACTCTCCTCACGACACCCCTTTCTCTTTGTTGCCTCCGCCTCTGTTCCTCTTTCCCACGGCTCCTCTCTCTCTGTGTGTCTCTCCCACCCCACCCCTACCCTCCACGGCCCCATGCCCCCCCCTCCCTGCCCTCTCAGCCAAAGCCTACAGCCCGGAGTTTTACTTCGACACCCCCAACCCCACCCGCAGCCACAAGCTGTCCAAGAATTACTCCTATGTGCTGCAGTGGACACAGAGGGAGCCAGACGCCGTGGACCCCGTGCTCAACTACAGACTCAGCGTCCGACAGGTGGGCTGGGGCATGACGCATGCGCAATGGGGCATGGGATGGTGGCGGGTCCCGGAAATAGGGACAGGGGAGGAGTTCCCAGACACGGGCCCCTTCTGTCTTGACAACTTTTCTGAGGCAGAGGAAGAGTCCAGATGTAGTGGCCAGAGCTGCGAGCCTCTGAGCACCTGTATCCTCCCTACTGGACGCAGCTGAGAACCAGACATAAGACAGCTGGGTTCAGGGCAAGGCCATTTTGACTCACAGAATGAATATTGACTCTGGTGTCCAGGACTGAGGACGGGGACTCTGTGATACAAAGCCTGAGTCTGTGAGCCACTCTCATGCCTGCCTGGTCCAATCGATGAGGTCCTGCTCTGCCCAGGAGGCAGTAGATGGGGGACAGGAAGGGGAAGACTGTGGCCCTTGGGAACAGCGCCTAAGCCGGGTGTGGTGTGGGAGGTATGGGGGTGGGGCAGAGCCAGCGTCTAAAGCGTTTGAGTAAGCTAACAGCTCTTTTGATCATTGTTTGCTTATCAATGAAGTGGGACAATGTTACCATTTCAAGATGATTGTTGTTTTGAATGTTAGATGAATTGATGCTGCCTAAGTGCTTTATAGGGACACTAACTGTCCCATGCCTGTTGCGACAATATGCTATTATATATCATTGTTAGCATAGAGACAGTCCTGAGACAGGGCCTGGAACAACAAAGTCTCAAAGATGGGGAAACCAAAGACCTGCTGTCCCAGATCTTTGCTCCTTCCGCTCTCCTGGAGCGTTCCAGGGCCTGGGCTCCCCCCACTCCCCCACCCCCAGTGGCTACTGTGGCCTTTGGGGCATCTGGGAACACCCCTGTATCCACAGTTGAACCAGCACAATGCCATGGTCAAGGCCATCCCTGTTCGGCGTGTGGAGAAGGGTCAGCTGCTGGAGTACATCTTGACAGATCTCCGCATGCCCCACAGCTATGAGATCCGCCTCACACCCTACACCACCTTTGGGGCTGGAGACATGGCTTCCCGAATCATCCACTACACAGAGCGTAGGTGATGGCGGCGGCGGCGGCGGCAGCGGCGGCTCTGATGGTGGCAGGGGGGTGTGGGCCCATCCCATATACCCTTCCTACACAGCCTTCGAACTTGGAGCACCCCACTGTTCATGCTTACCCTGTCACTGCAGGCCAGGCCTACTGGTCCCCAGTCCTGGCCCCAAAGATTCTCCCCATCCCCCCACTCCCTACCCCGCCCTCCAGCCTGGGTTCGCTTTGTCCTGATTTGGTTTCCTTGCTTGCTTTTTCAGCTATCAACTCTCCCAGCCTGTCAGGTGAGACCCCAGTCCTTAACTTCCCTTACTCTTTAGGCACACAGAGTCTCCCCATGGGACTTGGGAACCTTAAGAGATACCCAGAGAGAAAAATGACTTCTTCCTGTGTTTCCATGGAGAAGGCCAGCAACAGAGGATGGGCTGGAGATGCTTGCAAGCTTGCAACTGTAGCAATTTATTCCGGGGCTTAAAGGCAGCATGTGGGGGGGGGGGCGGGGAGGGGGACTGTCTGTCAAAGTAACAGAAAAGTCGGGCTGTCCTGAGGTCCTCTGTTTCTGCAATGGAATCCCTAAACAAAAGGCAGCAGCGAAGGGAAGAGAGAGAGTAGGGTTGTAATCTGTGATGCTGGGCGCCTGCAAGGGTCCTCTGTATAGACCTCGAGGGGTATCTGAGTCTGAAGAGGCACACCCGTTATTTCTGACAGAAATTTCACATGCTCTTTAATGATGAATGCAGACAACAAACCACACTAGAATAATCACTGGGACCCGTTACTCTGTCTCCCGCCCATACCCCGCATTTCTTGTAGCTGTTGCAGGCATCTGCAAATGTCACTTTTATTCATTAGCATTTCAGAACCACGGTAGTTATTAGACCTCATGCTAGATGTTGCGATTTAATTACATAATAAAGGAGCCCCTGTTATTATATAACAGATTACAAGACTATTTTGACAACTGTATTTCAATTTAATTGATTTCCTTTGAAGCTCCTGTGCATTTTATTGTATGTGTCTAGAATCATTACTCTGGAAGGAAGTCTTAAACAGGCACAGAGGCTTGTTCTGAAATAAATTTGTCCTGGGTGCCACTGCCTGGTCTTCATGGTCCTGAAGCCCAGGACCTGTTGTTTAGAGCATTCAGTGTTGGCTTAGGGATGTTAGGGGAAGGGAGGGGAAGGATAGACAAGAAGGCTGAACCTCCTTGTCCCACCCCGTCACCTGTGCCCTCCACACAGACAACACCTGTCACTTTGAGGATGAGAAAATCTGCGGCTACACCCAGGATCTGACGGACAACTTTGACTGGACGCGGCAGAATGCACTTACCCAGAATCCCAAGCGCTCTCCCAATACTGGACCCCCTACTGACATCAGTGGCACCCCCGAAGGTGAGAGCGTGGCCTGTTGTTAGGAATAGAGGGTGACCTCTGGGAGAAGGTCTGTAGACCTCTAGTCTGAGAGAGGTGAGAAACACAGACAATCTCCAGGGACCCTCTGAGGGAGATAACGCCCTGTCCTCAGGGAGCCCCAGTCTGAGGGAGACAGAACTTTGACCTGACTGAAGATCAGAAAGGAAGAAATTAAAGAGCTTTTGAACTCTGGGAGTTGATTTCTGCAGGGCTCTGTGATTTGCCTCAGGGAGGTTGGGCCTCACCAGCTATGCTAGGACTGAAGGGAGGAAATCAGTTGTACAGTGGCTGGGTGGCCAAGGAGGAAAGACTCCTAGTATACACCCCTCACCTCCGCTGCAGGCTATTACATGTTCATTGAGACATCCAGACCCCGGGAACTGGGGGACCGTGCAAGGCTGGTGAGTCCCGTGTACAACGCCAGCGCCAAGTTCTACTGCGTCTCTTTCTTCTACCACATGTATGGGAAACACATTGGTGAGTTAGAAACTGAGGGATCTGACTGTATGCGCTCGCTGGGGAGGATGAGGGGGCCACAGGAGGCCCGGGACTTCCCAAGGAAACCCAAGCTTCTCAAGTTGGCTAACCTAGGCACGAGGGTGGGGGTGGGGGTGGGGAATGGTGGGCAAGTGGTGCTGGAGATGAGGAACATAACTTAGATGTTTTGGTTGTGTGCAGACAGCTTGTTAGCCAGGTACTGGGGTCCGCATAATTCAGAGAGGTTAAGCATTTCCTCAAGACCGAGAAACACAGAGAGTGACCCATGCTGGGTGTGATTTCCCAGAATCCTAAACACAGCATTGGAGGGGTGTGTCTCCCCGAGTCACAAGAGGAAGAGCTGTTCCCTGAGTGAGAGTGAAGTAAGGAGGGCGGGATGGGGAGACAGTGCAGTTAGAGCTGCCATGGCTTCTGCCACGTGCCAGGCATCAGTCACTTTGAAGCAGGAGACAGACAAGTCCCCTCCCTCAAGTCCCCGCCCTACGGCAAACCTGACAGCTAACAGCAGCTGATAGGAGTTAGTAGTGACCACCCTGGTAGCCGTGGTCAGCCTCGGGACAGCAGATGACAAGGAACAGGAAGCTGGTGTGGGGGTAAGTGTCTGGGTAGCCTGCTGAGGGCACAGAAATTGTTTAATAAAGTGCTGTTTATGCTGGGTACACCGGTGAATGCCTTTGATCCCAGGTAGCGGCAAGGGCTCAGTTGGAGGCCAGCCTGGTCTACATAGCCAGTTCCAAGCCAACCAGGACTGCATAGTGAGATCTAGTCTTATTTTTTTTTTTTTTTAACCAGGCAATGGTGGTGCACGCCTTTAATCCCAGCACTTGGGAGACTGAGGCAGGTGGATTTCTGAGTTCGAGGCCAGCCTGGTCTACAGAGAGTTAGAGGATAGCCAGGGCTATATACAGAGAAACCCTGTCTCGAAAAACCAAAAAAAAAAAATTGTTTGTTTTGTTTTGTTTTAACCTACAGGAGAGAGCTAGTGTGTTTTACAGGGACTGAAAGTTGTAAAAGAGAGAACAGTAAATGCCTCTCGCTCCTCCTGGTTCCTCCACCTCTGCAGAAGGCAGAACGTAGCAGTGTCTCTCCTCACCGTTTTATACTCGTTTTATGCTCACCTTGTCTCTCTGGACCATCCATCACCTTGGCAATCCTTCCTTATCAGTCCTCTGAAGCTTCTCCGTTGTCCTTGCGTGCCCCCTCCCCTCTCCCCTCCCCCTCCCCCTTCCCCAGCAACTTTAAGATGCCCACAGACCTCAGACCCACCCAGGAGAAGTTTCCACAGCGAGGGAAGAGGGTCATGCTGGACAGATGAACCAGGATAGGGGAGGGACAGGTCATTCTGCCCCCTTCCATAGGCAGACCAGTACTGCGGCCGGGTCTGGACTCTGAGAAGTTTCTCCCCTGGGGGTGAGAAAGGTGGGTGACCCCAAATGTCTGACCTCATTTCTATTGAGTTTCAGAGCAGTCACCCCAACAACCCCAGGCAAATATGGAGATGGTGGGTCACTGTCAGCTTAGAGTGGCCCTGGGCATCCAGGTGTCAGGAGGAACACAGAGGTTGTTGTAAGAGCCTGGGGAATTAGGGAGACAGAGATGGCTTGAAGGGACCATCTCTGTGACACACAGTCCTTGCTCTGAGTCTCACAGGGGTGGGGTGAACACTACGCAGTAAAACTCTTGGGAGTCAGCTTTGAGACTACCTAAGGGGGACTCTCATTGCCAGACCGATGGGACAGGAGTGGGCTATTCCAGAAGCAAAAGGCATCCTTCCCCACTAACAGAATCCTCCAGCTGTGGATAGCCTCCATCTCAGGTGACACTACTCCTCTGCTCAGGACCCTCTGGCCCTTCCTGTCACCATCCTCAGGTCTCCCGTGCCAGGCACAGCTCTATCCATCTCTGATCTTAATTGTTGCTGCCTGACGCTGGCACCCCGGTCCCTTGCTTGAGTAAAGACACATTCCTGCTTCTGAGGGCTTCTCTTCAGAGTGGTTCCTGACCTGGAACATCATTAATTCCTTCACTCGGGTCTCCTGGGAGAATCCCTCACTACCCCACTGTACGTAGCTGTCCTTTATTGCTTTTTCTTTTTAAAAAAAAAATATTTATTTAGGGCATCAGATCCCATTACAGATGGTCATTAGCCATCATGTGGTTGCTGGGATTTGAACTCGGGACCTCTGGAAGAACAGTCGGTGCTCTTAATCACAGAGCCATCTCTCCAGCCCCTTGCTTTTTCATTTTTATGAGCATGTATGGAAGGGGATTCTGCATATTTTCTAGTGTGTGCATGTGCACCTGCCTGTGGAGTTCAGAGGTCAACCTCAGACAGTGTTCCTTTATCAAACTCCACCTTATTTACGTTTTATTTTGTTTTGTTTTGAGGAAGAGTCTTTCTATATATCCCTGCTTGGTCTAGAACTCACTGACTAGACCAAGTTGAACTCAAATTCACAGAGATTCTGTGTGCTCGGATTAAAGGCATATACTACCATACCTGACCAAGGTCAATTTTTTGAGAGAGGGTCTTTCACTGAACCTAGAGCTCATTGATTTCAATAAAGAAACGGCCTAGCAGTCAAAACAATACTTGCTGTTCTTGAAGAGAACCTGGGTTCAATTCCAAGCACCCACATAACATCTCAAAATGATCTGTAACCCTGTTTTGGGGCATCTGATGCCCTCGCCTGATCTCTGTTGACACCAGACACACTTGTACACACATTTATATACATGCAGACCAACACTCATACACATAAAATAAAAATGAATAAATCTTTTTTTTTAAAAAAAATTGTTTTTAAGACAGGTTTCAGCCCAAGCTAAAATTCATATTTCTTTTGCAGTTGGGGGTTTGTAAGGCCCCTGAAAAGCATTGGGTCCGGGGAAAGCAATGGCTTCAGGGTGGCCATTTTCTGTTTTGCTAGGACAAGTAGCTGCCCTCTTAGGCACCGGTCCTTGACTGTTGAAGTCTGCTGGCTTTGAGCCGTTAGCGTGTCCCCCAGGCCTGACTCTGCTACGTAACCCCCCCTCCCACAGTGCCTGGCAGCTCTGGGCACCAGCTGGCCCTAAACTTTGTGTCTTGTCAGCTCTCCTTAGTCCCAGCCAACTCCCTTCATCCCAGGCAGGTAACATTTGGTGACTCTCCCCACAACAGGGGGGTGAGACTGTCTGTCTCTCTGGCGTCCCAGATGGTGCTGCTTTGTCTGTGGACAACGCCACGGAAATGCCAGCCACCAGGCGCTTCTGAAGATGGATTTCTCTTTCCTGTAGAGCCAGGTCTCTTGTGCCACAAGATGGGCTAAAAGAGACAGCTAGAGGACACTGACAGCAGCTAGGTGCCTTTCACTGAAGCTGCAATCCGCTCCCCTCCTCATGCCCCTCAGAGCACCTGGGGTTCCAGATTCCCCCAAGGCTGCTCAGATGGGTTCAGTGCTCCAAAATCTTACCCCGATTCTATTCGCCACAGCCAGGTAGCCCCCAGATTTGTGTCTTAAGGATACATCGTCCTATGCTCCTGTGATGTTTTCTTTAGCTGTGCCCTAGCATCCGTGTTAGAGGGTATGGCTGGGACGGCGAGCTTTACCCAGTGCCCAAGACATCCAGATAAAGGAACTGAGGAGCCGGCTCAGTGGGCCAAGTGTTTACTGCTTAAGTGCAAGGACCGGAATCCAGATCCTCAGTGTTCATTCAAAAGCTCAGTGGCAGGAAGTTCACATCTGTAACCTGATGGGACTGGGGAGATGGGGAGTAGGACAGGCAAATCTGAGGGGTCAGTCTGTGAGCTACACACGCACACACACACATACACACACACACCATAGGGTGTGTGTATATGTACCCTTTTCACATATATGTATATATCACACACTAATAATAATAATAATATAATTTAAAACCACACATGCCTGGGTCTGCAGGATGGCTCAGTAATAATTCACAATAACGAGTTCAGTCCTTAGAGTCTACACGGCAGAAGAAGCTGACTCCCGTCTACACGCTGTCCTGTGATCCTGTGATCACACACACACCATGGCATGTGCCTACCTTTCTCCATGAATAAATGAATGAATAAATGGAGAGAGAGAGAGAGAGAGAGAGAGAGAGAGAGAGAGAGAGAGAGAGAGAGAGAGAGAGAGAGAGCAAGCAAGCTGTAAGAGATGGCTCAGAGGTTAAGAGCACTTGCTGCTCTTGGATTGCATTTGGTTCCTGGCACCCTGTCAGGCAGTTTACAGTGACCTG
This sequence comes from Tokudaia tokunoshimensis, assembly GCA_036184795.1. Lineage (NCBI taxonomy): Eukaryota > Metazoa > Chordata > Mammalia > Rodentia > Muridae > Tokudaia > Tokudaia tokunoshimensis. Next base: position 6,721,029 of record BTHU01000021.1, on the reverse strand, counting down.
TCACTCCAGTTCTAGTGGTTCCTTGGCTGGGCTCTCTTTTGGCCTCCACAGATGTGTGTATGCGCACATGCACATACATAAAAACAAATCTATGTGTATGCGTCTATGTATATGTATTGCTTAAAACTATACAAATAAAGATGGCCAGCCCCTCTCCGTAGCCCACTTACCACGTACATATGCTCTAAGAACCCTGTTGGAGCTGAGGAGGGGGGCCACCTCTGGGATGGCGGTTTCACTCCTGGATGGAGATGGTGGTGTGTGTTTGTGCCTGGCCTGATTCACTGATTTCATGGGAAAGAAAGAACAAAAAAGGAAGGAACTCTGCAAACGGGTCTGGAGACAGGGTCAGGTTCCATCCAGCAAGGATGTGCTGAGTAAGGGGTGAGGGAGGGAGGGGCAGGCTTGGGGAAAGACAGGAAGGCAGGGGTGTCCTCGCCAACCTCACCTCCATTGCTCTCCCTTCTCCTGACACAGGCTCCCTCAATCTTCTGGTGCGGTCCAGGAACAAAGGCGCTCTAGACACGCACGCCTGGTCCCTCAGTGGCAATAAGGGTAATGTGTGGCAGCAGGCCCATGTGCCCATCAACCCCAGCGGGCCCTTCCAGGTGAGTGGATGGCTGACGATGTTCCAAAGGCAGGTGGCTGCCCTGGCCAGAGGTCTTAGGGAGGTCCCCTGCAGGCTCCTGGGGGTGGTTAAGGCAGGGGACGGGGGCTTCCAGGTAGCCCGAGGTGAAGGGGTGGGGAGGCTCTGGTGCCAGGCCCAACATCCCCAACCCCTCCCCCTGCTCTCTGACCCCACCCCAGATTATTTTTGAGGGGGTTCGAGGCTCGGGCTACCTGGGGGATATTGCCATAGATGATGTCACACTGAAGAAGGGAGAGTGTCCCCGGAGGCAGATGGATCCCAACAAAGGTATGAGTCTGGAAATGGGTTGGGGGGAAAGGAGGGAGGGGAAGGGAAGGGGTCTGGGATGGAGGACTTAGGATGCCTGGATGACAAGGACTGTGGGTTTGACTGTGAGTGAGTGCCCACCCTGGAGTCAGGCTGTGAGGAGTATGGAGGACCCAAAGAGGCCACTGGTCCTGCCTCGCCTAAGCTTACTGAGGTGTCTTTACCTCAGTAAGGAGTATATACCTGTGGCCCAGGCATTTCCTGTGTGAACTGTGTGGACTGTGGGAACTGTGTGAATCGTGTGGACTGTGTGAATTGTGTGAGCTGTGTGGACTGTATGAACTGTGTGGACTATGTGGACTGTGTGAACTATGTGAACTGTGTGGACTGTGAACTGTGTGAACTGTATGGACTCTGTGGACTGTGTAGACTGTTTGGATTGCATGAACTGTATGGACTGTGTGGACTGTGTGAATTGTGTGAGCTGTGTGGACTGTATGAAATGTGTGGACTATGTGGACTGTGTGAACTATGTAAACTGTGTGGACTCTGAACTGTGTGGACTATGTGGATTGTGTGAATTGTATGAGCTGTGTGGACTGTGTGGACTGTGTGGATTGTGTGAACGCCGACCTTCAGGCTTCCTTCACCCCCTGAAGAGAAGAGGCTGAGTCACAGGGCCTCTCGTGGCCTACTTGTCTGTTCCTCCCCGTTCAAGATAGAGCTAACCAGAATCCTGGCCTGTTTCTTCTCTATCTTGTGTCACAGTGGTGGTGATGCCAGGCAGCGGAGCCCCCCGCCTGTCCAGCCTGCAACTCTGGGAATCCATGACCATCTTCCTCTTGGCGAGGTGGCAGAGATGATGAGAGCCGTGTGGCCCCCACCCCACCCTGCCCCCGGCACACCAAAGTGTCCACATCGTACCAAAGACTGACCCCTGCCAGCCGGGGTGCCCAGGGGCGGGGCCGGCCCGCCAGGGAGGGGGCCTTCATTGGCTGCAAGGATGATTGGAGAACACAGACAGAGGCCAAGCCAGGCTCTGGTGGTTGTTCAACACACGCAGACACTCACACTCACACTCACACAGATATATTAAAGCACAAGTTTCTATTCGACCTGCCAGCACCTTCTTTACTGTGGAGATGGGACTTAACGTGGACGGCGTCCACCACCTCCAGGGACCTTGGTGCGACACGGGCCTCATCTTGTCTGCACACTGCACTGTTTCTGTCTGACCTTGCCCTGTCCTGACTCAAGGCCGAACTCCAGCCCAGAGGCTTGCCAGAAGGGAGCCAGATGTGGGCAGAATATCAGACTTGGGCTGCCTGGATGGAGGTCACAGGGTTCGGAGGCAGGCCAGTCGGGACTCCGTGAGCTCTCCGACTGTCCTTTGTTCAGAGACTAACAAGGAAGGGGTACCTGCTGCAGAGTTGGACACATTGCTCAACCCAGATCCCCCGACCTGTTCCAAGGATGTCCTCTTCTCCTCCCCACTGTGCCCACTTGGGAGGGCCCCAGCACAGGGTTTAGGGTATGTACAATATAAGGACTGCTTCCCACCTTCTGCCTGACTCCGATCAGCAGCTAGATGCCACTCCAGATAGTCCCAGCTTGGGACTTCCGGGGGGGGGGGGAAGGGAACCGATGTGTGAGGGTGGTGTCCTTACCATTTTCCCAGGTGAGCACTGACTTTGAGGGGAGCACAGAGCCCTGCCTCTGTGACCCATGTCCCCACAGAGAACAATGAATTCACGGTGGAGCGGATTCCCTGTTTCTTTGGTATTTGGTCAGAGAGTTCTGGAAGAGGGGGCTGGGGAGGGTAAGGCACTGCCTAGAGAGCCCTGTGGAGTATGGGAGGGGGAGAGGGAGGGGGAGATGGATGGAGATGATTGTGTCTCTTTGTTCCCTTGCAGCTGGGAAGAGGTTTTTGTCCTTGGAACTGATAGAATAGGGTCTAGAATTTTCCTCTTTGGGTCCCTTTACCCGCTACCTAGCTTCCATGGGAGAGCGGAATCCTAGCCCCTTCTAGGAAGAGTCTCTGTACACGTGCATGGGTGTGTCTGTGTGTCCGCGTTCGATTGTGTATGTATGTGCATCTCTGCGTGTGTGAGATCATGTATGTGCCCATCTGTGTCTGTGTACCACTGTGCGCGTCATTGGATGGGAGCATGCAGGAACACGAGGCAGGGCGTAATAAGCCCCGTGTCTGTGGGTGAGCGGCAGCGTGCAATCTTCACCTTGATGACATGTTTGTGGGGTGCCTGCCTGCTACAGCCTTTCAACCCCTTTGGATGACAAGAGCTTACAGATGACCCTATTGAAGGCTAGCTCCTTGGCTGGAGGCATGGCACAGGGCTCTTCTTTGTGCATTTGGGGTGACAGTTGCAGAGAGAGGCTGAAACCCCAGCTTCATCGCAGCACCTGGAGGCACACTGAGGATGGAGACCCTTGCTGCTTAGCCCTCAACCCCACCTGGCCTGTATCACCACCACCACCACCACCACCACCTTCTTCTTCTTCTTCTTCTTCTTCTTCTTCTTCTTCCTCCTCCTCCTCCTCCTCCTCCTCTTCTTCTTCCTCCTCCTCCTCCTCCTCCTCCTCCTCCTCCTCCTCTTCTTCTTCTTCTTCTTCCTCCTCCTCCTCCTCCTCCTCCTCTTCTTCTTCCTCCTCCTCCTCCTCCTCCTCCTCCTCCTCTTCTTCCTCCTCCTCCTCCTCTTCCTCCTCCTCCTCCTCCTCCTCCTCTTCTTCTTCTTCTTCTTCTTCTTCCTCCTCCTCCTCTTCCTCTTCCTCATCTTCTTCTTCTTCCTCTTTCTCTTCTTCTTCTTCTTCTTTTTCTTCCTCCTCCTCCTCCTCTTCTTCTTCCTCCTCCTCCTCCTCCTCTTCCTCCTCCTCCTCCTCCTCCTCCTCCTCCTTCTCCTCTTCTTCTTCCTCCTCCTCCTCCTCCTCTTCCTCCTCCTCCTCCTCCTCTTCTTCTTCTTCTTCTTCTTCTTCCTCCTCCTCCTCTTCCTCTTCCTCATCTTCTTCTTCTTCCTCTTTCTCTTCTTCTTCTTCTTCCTCCTCCTCCTCCTCCTCCTCCTCCTCCTCCTCCTTCTCCTTCCTTATTGTCATCATCACCATTATCACTGGCTGCTAGAAGGTCAGGCCAGGCTACAGCAGGGCATCCTGGTACCCAATCAGTGTGGCTGCCTTCCTGGCCCTTCAAGCCCTTTGTCTGAAGTGAGTTGCTCTGGTTTCCAGAACACGCTTCCGTGACATCTGCAGGGTGTTGCCCCTTAATTGTCCCATCTGTGCTGAGTCTATTACCCCAACGAGACTGTGAATGCCTCCTGCTCTGAGCCCCTCCTTCATTCTCACTGGCATGAGGGATGCTAGGGTAGAAACCGGGTGGAATAGATTCTATAAACCAGTAGTTTCTGGCCCTGGCTATAGAGTCAACTGTCCAGGGGTCAGCCTGGGTGTGGGGTGTGATTTAATGGCATCGGAATGCAGCTTGGTATTAGAAACATTAAGAAGCTTCTTAGGACACCCCAAGAGGGGAAGTTGGGGTCCTCTCAACTCCAGGGCCTCTGGACCAGTGCTGTGCTGGAGAAACAGCTCCCCCCAACTCCTCTTGGGGTTCCCGCCCCACCCTAAGTCTGCTCCCTCATATCAGTCCACTGTCCTGACTGCTTTATTGTGGGGACTCCTCTCTATATATCTTAGAGCCGGACACAGTAAAGGTGCACAGTGCGTGTTGACCCTGTGTTCCAGAACCTTCTCTATGCTGAGAGCAGCCACGCCTGAGGTGTATGTGGCCTGAGATTACAAAGCCTGTTTAAGAAGCCCACCCTTAAGTGAGCGAGGCTGGGGTGTGCATGTCTGTGTGAGCCCACTGTGTGCAGAGGCTGTGTGGTCGATATGTGCGTGCATGTGTAAGAGGCATTTAGACGTGTGCAAGGTGGAGGGTCTTAAGCATAACTGTCGGACAGGAGCTTTTAGCACGCGGATGCTTGTGAGTCGGCATTCCTGTATGTACCCTAGTGGGTCCATGTTGGGACAGGTGGCCTGTGAACACCCCGGTCCCAGACTAGGCTGACGGGATCTAGAAGATCTCTTCAGTGGCAGCCTCACCCTCTGTGTTGAGAGAACTGAGGGAATTGGTGGCCTTAAAGAAGGGTTCCCAGAGTAAAGCTCTCAGGGTTCTGGGACCCTTTTACTCCTGGCCTCTGCAAGGTAGTGTCTTAGAGGAGAAAGGTATTCTTGGGACCAGGTAGTGAAGAGCAGTGGATGGGTAGCCTCAGCTTAACTGTCCTGCCCTGGGACCACAGGTAACCTCCACGCCTCATTCATCCGTGAAGACAAAACCTGTTGCTCCTGGTACATTCCTCCCATAATTCCCTCTTTCTCACTCACC
>BTHU01000021.1:6635741-6710741 GCA_036184795.1 Tokudaia tokunoshimensis | reverse complement strand
GGATTGGCATATCTTGCTCACCAGCTCATCCCAGGGGCCAGGATAAGCTGAGTTCTTCCCTGTGGGACTTGGGCTCTAGCCTTCTGCCTCTGGTGGAATTATTCCTTGGTCCTGCTTTTCTTTTTCTAGTATCTTGACCTTTTTGCATCCGTCCTTTGTTGAAAGCTTCACCAACACCTTTTCAGAGAGAGGCTGAGTAAAAATAAATCCAAGGAAAAAGCCGACATGCTTCTCCTTGAAGTCACCCCCAAACCCAGGCAGAGGCCCTCCCTCCAGCCTGCTTCTCACAGTTCGGGCTTCCAGAGCCATCTTTCCTGGGCACGCAGCCTGTCAGCACCCAGCATGGCTTCCTGCTCTGAGGTCAACTCAGCAGCTCTCCCGGACGCACGTCCCTGAATCCATCATCACCCCAACTCTTCAACTGTTCCAGGTCTTCTCTAAAGACGGCGGCGGTGGCGGCTTCCTGCTTCTCTCAGGTGCACCGAGGCCAGCCAAAGCTGCATGGATTCTGCACTTCGGCACCACCTCCAATTATGACAGCTGCATTGGGCAGGGCTCCATTCTCAGATCCACTCTTAGCCCCACTGCCACCCGCCTAGTCACCGTCACCTGAGAGACAGGAAGTGTACAGTTGAACAGGAACCAGGGGGCTGAGAGTGCAGCATCAACGCAGTGACTGTCTTCTGTGCTGGTCAGAAGTGTCCTCAGTGAGGGAGAGAGGGTGGCCAATCGGAAAATGCCCAAATGGCATGCTGATTACTATTTCATTCATGTGTGCAAATGTGTTCACACGTATGCAGATGCACATGCATGTCATTCCTCAGTCACTATCCACCATTTTCGTTTTTTTACAGATAGGGTCTCTCACTGGCCTGGAACCTGCCCACAAGGCTAGGCTGGATATCCAGAGAGCTCCAGGAGGCCCCCTGTCTCTGCTGCCTCCTCAGTGAGGGGATGGCAGAGTCTTGTCACTACACCAGGCTGTGTTCACATGGGCTCTGGGGAGTGAACTCCGGTCCCTGTGGTTGAAGAACAGGTACTTTACTCAGCCATCACTCCAGCCCACCATGTCATTTTTATACAAAAAATGTCTCTGGATTTATGTGTGTGTACCACCTGCTTCCCCAGTCCTAAGATTCTTCACCGGGATGTGAATACCGGTTGTCATGATAGAGAAATTTCAGAGGTTCACACTTGCCTCTGGGCCTTCTGCCTTAGCCAAATACCTTTATATAAACATGTATGATTTTTTTTTAATAACCAAGAAGAAAGCCCGATTGTTTTTCCTTGGGAAAAGTAAAGGCAGAAGTCATCAAGGACTATAGATTAAAAGTAAATAAAGGCCACCTTCTGTTCCAAATACTTTCATCATTTAGACATTTCATAGCTTGGGAGTGGGGCTTTGAACTTGAGATCTCTCCTTGCTGATTTATTCGAAGAAAAATACTCATTCAGTTTGGAACAGAGACAGAAAGTATAGGAGAAGCTGAATAGGCATGAGTGGTAGGGATATTGAGCCACACCTTTAATTAATTTTATAATTATTATTTATTTATAATTATTATTTTAATTAATTATAATTATTAATAATTTACAATTGATTATTTAATTGTAAAATTAATTGTTTTACAATTGATTAATTTTACAATTAATTAATTAATTTTACAATTAATTAATTTTACAATTAATTAATTAATTTTACAATTAATTAATTAATTTTACAATTAATTAATTATTTTATAATTAATCAGTTAATTGCCTGTGTGTGTACATATGGGCCCATATGCATCACAACATACATGCAGAGGTCAGAGGACACCTCTCCGGAGCCAGCCTCTCATCCCATCATGTAGGACCTGGGGATTGAACTCAGGTCATCACACTTGGTGGCAAGTACCTTTACCCTCTGAGCCAACCACCTTGAGCCAAGTAAGAAAGGCATCAAAGAGAATCCACAGTTTCCAGGGAGAGATACTAACCTGCAGTGTTATGTCCAAAGTGGTGTGCTTGTGTGCATGCGGGGCAGAGGGACTGCACAAGTGTGCACATGTGCATGCATGCACACGTGTGTTCCTCTCCAATTAGTCGTAAGGCAAGTGGGTAATTTAATTGCTACCCTAGGTTGGCGGTTGCTACCGTCTGAGGAGAAAAGACCCTGTATTTTTCCTGGTCTTCATCTTCCTCATTAGTCTTTCACATCCCCACCCAGACTTGAGGACCCAGATCAGAGACCGAGGTCGGGGGTCTGGGTGCAGTGGGGAGATGGTGTGATCAGTCAGGGCTCCTGTACCCTGTCATTTCCTCTAAGCCTCCTGTATCCTCTCTTACTCTGGACCATGAACCGGAAGGCCTGGAAATGGAAGAACAGCACCATTATGCTTCCCAGGAGAGGGTGCTTTACACCCACTCTACAGTCAGGACTCTCAGTGCAAAGGGTGCTATGTGGGGAGGTTGTACAACCATAGAGACTAGTGCTCGGATCCTGGGTCAGACGTCTTATCCCACTACCTGTTTATCGACCATTCCCTGGGTCCCTTTATGCCCCAGTCAACAGGCTTTGAATATAATAGACGCCGATGTCATGTCAAGAGCTCCCTGATGGGAGAGAAATGAAAGTCACATGCTTGCTGATGAAACGTTGTCGAGGGGCGCGCTTAGAGAGTTGGGGGGTTCGGGAAGGAATGGAGGAGCTCCTTGGGAGCTCTGTTTTCAGTCCGGGGAGAGGCAATAGAAGGAACAGGCAGGTTCTGGAACAGCAGGTCCTGTGTTGCTCTCTCTGCCAGACGGAGACAGTAAGAGGGTGGGTTTATGAAACTCACGGGAATGTGGTAAGACCTCAGGGGCAAAGCGACGGTGTTCGTGAAGTCACATCATCCCCAGCACTGGGGAAAGGAGACTCTTCGGTAGAGTTGCCTACAAGCTGGACAGGGACCTCTAGAGATGCAGCTTTTGTGAGTTGGTACCCGTGCTGGGATGAGGGATTTCTTGTTGATTCATCTACCTTTGACTCACCTATGCTCAAGGAAACTCACTGGCTCGCCACATTAGGCTTGGGGGGGGGATAATTTCTTTAAGTCTGTTGGCTGTGCCCTAACTGGAGTGAACAGGTATTTGTCTACCTGTCCCCAGGGACAGTCATGCAACAGCAGGTCTTAGGAGGGGATGGAGACATTTCAGAACCTTCCAGGTTTCCACATGCCTTTGCTTAGGCTTTTGCTTGTTGTTGTTATTGTTGTTATTTTAAAGGTTTTTTGAGGCAAGGTTTCTCTGAGTAGCCCTGGTTGTCTTGAAACTCATTCTTTTTTTTTTTTAAGATTTATTTATTATTATATGTAAGTACACTGTAGCTGTCTTTAGACACACCAGAAAAGGGCATCAGATCTCATTACAGATGGTTGCGAGACACCATGTGGTTGCTGGGATTTGAACTCAGGACCTTTGGAAGAGCAGTCAATGCTCTTACCTGCTGAGCCATCTCTCCAGCCCTTGAAACTCGTTCTATAGACCAGGTTGGCCTTGAACTCAAAGATCTGCCTGCCTCTTCCTCCAAGGTGCTGGGATTAAAGGACTGAGCCGCCACCACCCTTTTTTATTTTTAATACTGATATCATTGCATAGCTTGGCCAGATATTATATTAGGTCAAGCTTCCACTGTGCTTGGGAAGAAAGGCTGTTGACCTTTCAGCCCCTCACCCCCTGCCCTACCCTGTCCATAGCAGGCTCAATGCCTGCCACAGACAGAGTTCTTGCTGGCCACCACTAGCCTCTGGCTCAGGATGGTCAGAGAGGGCACGTGGATTTTCTGGAGAGAGACGGAAGAGAGGATACCTAGACAAAGATTGAACTCAGAACGAATGATGTGGGCTAAAGGATTTGTCTGGTACGAAGATGACTTGAGCCAGCCTCTCAAGGTCCAGTTTTCTGTGAACTAGGAAAGGATCAGGGAGATTTGAACTTAAAATGTCTTTCTGCTCAGGTGACCCATGAGAGGCGAGAATTGGGTGTTCCTAAAGAATGCTAAGAAAGAGAAGGAACACCCACAAAAGGTCAAGGAGAACCCCAATATACATAACTGTTTCTATTGGTACCGCTGATCAAGTGGACCTCCTCCTCCTCCTCCTCCTCCCCACCTTTATCCCCTGAACAGGGATCCACCCTCACTGGGAGGAGGGCAGTTGACAGGAGCTATGAGACCAAGACCCAGGGCTCAGCTGACTTGACTAGGCGCCTGAGGCTGGGGTCAGAGCAGCCATTGAAATGAAATGCTACATGAGCTCTGGGCCATCTGACTCACACAAGCAGCATCGGGCTAGAGAGCCGCAGCAGGCAGAGACGTGGCTGGGACTTAGGCAGTAGGCCTTGGTGGAAATGGACTGCAAGGGTTCTAGCTGGGGAAGATCTGCCCTCTTAATATCCCAGGGGCAGCAGACCCTCTATCCTGGGTATAGGGAGGCCCAGTAATGCCAAGTGATTCCCCAGAGATTGTTGAACTTGCCCTAGGATCCCTGTGCCTAGAGAAGGAAATAGGAGGGAGCTGGGGAAAGGTGGGTGTGTCCTGGGACCCAGAGATATACGCATGCTCACTGCCATCCCAGGAGGCCTCCAAGCTGTCAGTCAGTCATACTCTCTCCAACCTTCTGCATCCTGCATTCAGTCTAGGGACTAGCCTCTGGGAGAATGGAGTCGGGAGTTCTGCCTTACCCTCTCTGTGCACCAACAGACTCTGGGGAACCCCAGATTGTGACTTCTGACTCACTCTGTGGAGACTACAATTCTTCCCCGAGATCAATCTCAGATCCAATTTTGGCAACACAGCGGGACAGATGGCGAGGATCAAAAGACTCTTGCTGATGGTTGAGTCAGAGAAGTAGTTATGTCCTCAAAATACTCGGGACTCACTACAGCTGAGGAGGTGTGTGTGTCTTCAAATCCAGTATGGGAGATTACAGAGGTGTGTCTTCCTCCCCGAGACCAGGGTGTGCTGGGATCAAACTATGTCTCCCTCAGACTGCAGCTCCCTGAAGATTGACCATGTCTCTGTCACACTCCCTGAGGATAGGCCATGTTACTCTCAGCCTGGGGACCTCTGAGGACAATCCGTGTCCCCCTTTAGACTGGAACTCCCTGGGGTCAGGTTGTACCTCCTCAGCCTGCCTCCTCCCCTTCCCCCAGGCAGGCTATATCTCCCCCAGGCTGAGGATGTGTCTCCCCCAGACTGGGGTCACCAGAGGATGGGCTATGTCCTTCCCAGAATGAATCCTATCTCCCTGGGGCCCCCTGAAGATAGGCCATGTTCCGCTCATACTGGAGACCTCTGAGGACAATCCACATCCTCCCCAGACAGGGGCTCCTGCATATAACATCTCCGGCGTGCATTTCAGACATAGACCATTCTCGTGGGCTTCTGAATGCAATGCTGGGCAATCCCTATTCTCACCCCTCCCACCCTTTCTCCAGAGCTGTGGTGGTGGCGACGGCTGCAGATGGCATCCCATAATGCTCACGGGTGTTTGAGTACCCTGGGAATAAAGCTTAGCCTCATTACAGCTTGTTTGAGAGAAGAGCCAATTAGAGAGGCAATTTTCCTTGAGCAATCTGAAGAATGTGCTGCTATGCTAGCTGGTCAGAGGGGAAAGCTGGTAACTTTCTTCATCTCTGCAGGCCCCGTGGTGGCCCTGACTGTCCCTTAAACTGCTAGGAGTCTCCTAGCCCCTGGATTTGGGCCAATGGTAGGAGAAGAGCCTTGGGCCTCAGTCTTCCTGAGACCTCGGGTCTCTGTTAACCTCACGCCAGTTTCTTTCATCTCATTGTGTCTCCTGCTGTGGGGAAACTTCATCGCTAATCGCCTTCTTTGAGGCTAAATTTCTTTTTATTGGATTCTTTGTGGTGAAGGAAATGGGACTCACCCTTAGGAGAAAGTCAGCGTTCCATCCCCAGGAAGTCCTAAGGCCTTCTGCATCTGCAGATAGGAGGAAAGATTCTATTCTAAAGCTCAGTGGTGGCCAGGGTAGGAAGGGAAGCAACTGAAAGAAATCCGACTAAAGCCACTGAAGTAACACAAAGAGTACTCAGATCTCTCAGAATCAAAGCAAGGGCAGAGATAGACCTCAGTGCGTTGCTTGAGCCAGAAGTCACTTGCCCTTTCTCTGGCCTTGAGTTAGTGTGATTTCTAGGTACCTTTCCCTCACAGGACATTCACATCCCTTCTGCCTCTCCCTCCACTCAAAACCTTTCTGTGAGAAAACAGCTGAAAACTCTTCCAGAGATTTGCAGGGAAGACTGCTGACCGGCCCAGTTTTGTATCCATGATCACATCTCAGTGGGCAGGGGGCTCCCTGAGAAAGGTCTCCCCTCCTGCTGGAATCAGAGTCAGCCTGGTGAGCCCATGCTAGGAGGAGGGCAGAGACAGGAAGGACTACAGGGTGGCCATCCATCATGGGGACAGGTGCTTCGTTTCCTCTCTGAGCCTGTCATCCTGTTACTCGACGTCTCTTGAAACAGGCACTAAAAAGTCCCCATCATTAGCACCATGATTTATAGGAGGGGGAAGCCAGAGCTCCGAGAGTTTAAGGATTTCACCCGAGTGAGAGAGCTAGGACTTGAACACCAAAAAAAAAAAAAAAAAAAAAAAAAATTGGGGCAACGGGAGTTTGAGGGAAGAGGAAGGTATTACTCCATCTGATGCGATAAAGCTTGGGCACTGGGCTTGGAACTCCCAGCCGCAGGCAATCTGCGCTCTGGAGCTAACCCTGAATGCACAGCATTTAGAGCTGAGTAGAGCCCCTCGGGGCAGGTTGGAATGTTAAATGTTCCCCCTTAGATTAGTGGTTTTAACTCTTGCTCCCCAACTGCTGGCTCTGTTTGGGAAGGTTCTGGAACCTTTAGAAGCCGGAGCTTGGAAGTGGATCACAGGGGGGCACAGGTCTCTTGTTTCCCATTTGCTCTAAGCTTGCTAACTGCAAGCACGATGACCGACCTCAACCACAGCCTTGAAGGACAGTATTCCTTCTCTGGCCTTGAACCAAAATAAGTCTGCCTCCCCCTCCTCCCCCTTTACGATTTATTCTATTCGGTATGTATGAGTGCTTTGCCTGCATGTATGTCTGTGCACCATATGCATGCCTGGGGCCTAAGGAGGTCCTTTGCAAGAACAATAAGAACTCTTAACCTCGGAGCCAATTCTCCAGCCCAAGTCTGATGTTCTTCGGGCCCCTTGGTTATAGCACTATAAACACAATGAATACCAGCGGCAGGCTTCCTAGAGGAGGCAGTGTCTGCAAACAGCAGGTTCTGAATGCATTGAAGAATGCTTGGTTGGAAGTTGGGCTGGTGCACCGCAAGGAAATATGGGAAGAGAAGAATGAGCTTTGTCTTAGGGTTTTGCTGCTGTGAACAGACACCATGACCAAGGCAACTCTTAGAAGGACAACATTTAATTGGGGCTGGCTTACAGGTTCAGAGGTTCAGTCCATTATCATCAAGGCGGGAGCATGGCAGCATCCAGGCAGGCATGGTGCAGGAGGAGCTGAGAGTTCTGCATCTTCATCTGAAGGCTGCTAGCAGAACCCTGGCTTCCAGGCCACACCTATAATGACACATCCCCTCCATCAGGGCCACACCCACTCCAACAAGGCCACACCCACTCCAATAAGGCCACACCTTCTAATAGTGCCTGGGCCAAGCATATACAAGCCATCACAAGCTTCCAAGGCATCCTGATCAGTGACCACAATGTGAGGTTGGGCAGCTGGGGCCAGAAACCTGGACATCATGAGCAGGTTGGGACTTCATGATGCTGGCACACGGTCACTGTATTTTTAAAGAATGTCTCTTTTTTTTAAATATTTTTTTAAATATTTAATATATGGCTACACTGTAGCTGTCCTCAGACACACCAGAAGAGGGCATCGGATCCCATCACAGATGGTTGTGAGCCCCCATGTGGTTGCTGGGATTTGAACTCAGGACCTCTGGAAGAGCAGTCAGTGCTCTTAACCACTGAGCCATCTTACCAGCCCCTAAAGAATGTCTTTAATTTTTGCCTATGTGTATATGGGGCCAAGTAGGAAGATGCACACAAGCCTAAGAACCTGCAGAAGCCAGAGGAGGACGCTGGATCTCCTGGAACTGAAGTTACGGACGCTTGTGTGCCGCCTAATGCAGATTCTGGGACCGGAACTCGGGACCTCTGGAAGAGAAATCAAGAGCTCGTAATGGCTGAGCCATCTCTCCAGTCGCCAATGTGGGGTTCTTAACGGATGTGCAGACAGGAGAGAGAACACTTCTAGAGGTCGGTCTCAAATGCTTATCGAGCCAATGCTCTACAGCCCAGACTAAAAGTAGGGGCAAAGTAGAAGGAGGGATCAGGCTCTCCACTGCTCCTTCCAAGGCAGAAAACAGCACGCAGATCGCAGAAGCAGGCATACCGCAGGTGCTCAGCAAAGACTGCATCAGAAGTCTGGAGGAGACGTTTCAAGTTCAAATCAGGACAAGGAGCGACATCTGATCTACCTGAGTATACGCAATGTTCGTGTAGCCAGAACTCCTCTCTGTGTGTGTGTGTGTGTGTGTGTGTGTGTGTGCATGGAGACACAAGGCTGCTGGCAGACTCATCCTCAGTAGCGCTTCTAAGTCACTCATCAAGACAGGGTCTCTGTCAAACGCAGAGTTCATGGCACTCAACGAGAATTTTAGGTGGGCTCTGGGGATTCCAACTCTGGCCTTCAGGCTTGCTCAGTAAGTAATCAAACCGCTGAGCCATTCCCCTGGCCCCTTTACCATTTTTTGAGAAGATAGTTTAGAAGAATGAGCACCTACTCTGTGCCAGACAGTGTCATAAAAATGCAATGGTGTCTGGGTTATCAGTACACGGTGTGCCTTTCTACATGTTTGACAAATATGCAAATGAGGAAACCAAGACCCTGAGAATTAAAGAGCCACATTCAAGGTCACACAGCTAGGAAATGAGAGAACTCGACAGTCATGGTGGCACACTCCTTTAATCCCAGCACGAGGGAGGCAGAGGCAGGTGGATCTATGTGAGTTCTAGACCAGCCTGCTCTAAAGAATGAGTTCCAGGATGGTCCAGAAACTCTGTCTCAGAAAATCAAAGGAAGAGGAGGAGGAAGAGGAAGTAGAGGAGCAAGAGGAAGTAGAGGAGCAAGAGGAGAAAGGAAGTGGATGAGGAAGAGGAAATGGATGAGGAAGTAGAGGAGAAAGAGGAAATGGATGAGGAAGAGGAAGTGGATGAGGAAGAGAAAGTGGATGAGGAAGAGGAAGTGAATGAGGAAAAGGAAGTAGAGGAGGAAGAGGAGAAAGGAAGTGGATGAGGAAGAGGAAATGGATGAGGAAGAGGAGGAGGAAGAGGAAGTGGGTGAGGAAGAGAAAGTGGATGAGGAGAGGAAGTAGATGAGGAGGAGGAAGTGGATGAGGAGGAGGAGAAAGGAAGAAAAAAGAAAACAAGAGAACTTGATTCACTTATTTCAAGGCCAATGTCTTCAACCATCAACCCCTGGGACCTCCCTGGGCACAGGTGGATCCCCATCCCCAGGGATTGGGGGTGAGGGATTGTGCCTCTGCCATCAGACTCACTGATATGTCATTTCTCCCTCTGCTTTTAGGGGGGGCCTTGTTCAGGGTTTGCATCTATCAGCTCTGCATTGGGGAGAGAGAGAGGCCCTGCATAGACCTTGGGGACTTGGGTTCACCCTAGGCACCAGCAGTTCCCTGGGCATCTCTGAGAGGCAACGCCACAGCTGCGGACAGCCTGCTAATTAGGACACACTCTTTATGACTTTGTATTCCGAGATGTCATTTACTAGGCTTGGGGCTGGGGGGCGGGAGTGAAGAAGGACATACACAGTTGTTTTTAATTACATTTGGTTTGCTAATTTCTGATAGAAAATAAATATTTACTAAGAGCCGTATTTCTTCATTTCACGCCAGCTGACTCTCGGAGTTTATCGGATGCCCAAACAGGCACTACCCCCACCACCAGCCTCACATCCCCCCCTCAAGTCCCCACCCCCTTACTGGAGTCACACTCTGGAGCCTGGAGAAGGAAATAGGAAGGGAGAGATGGGGAAGATGGAAAGGCAGAAGAGGGTCAAGTTCAAGTGTGGACAGTAAGATGAGAGTCTGAGGATACAGAGATGACCCTCCTTCCTCAGTCTCAAGCGTGATGGCCGTTGCAGAGGCCAGAAAGCAAGGTGGCTTTAGCCCTGATGTGTTCTCTCCCGGGTCTGTCCCTACTTACGGGCCACCTCTAAGTATGTGCAGTCTACCCTGTGCTAGGATGCAATCACTCTGCCTTCAAGATGGACTCTCTGTTTTGGATGATGGGTGGACAGATTTTAAAAGGCCACCCTGTCGACTCTTCTCTCTCTGATGGGCCTTTGGGAGATAATAGGAGTTGGAGGAGAAATCATGGGAGGAGAGGGGGAAGACCTGGGGGGGTGGGGTAGGGTGAGCATCTTGTGGGGGTGGGGGGTGTCACTGGATGTAGCTACAGGACCAGAACTTCTTTGGCTGTGCGTGCGAAGGCACAAGTGTACAGAAGCAAATATACACAAGTGGGCTTGTGCAGTGCACACGCGCGTTTTTACATACACTACAAAGTCTGGAAGAGATCATTGGGTTCCCCTGGAGAAGAAGTTACAGGTGGTTGTGATCCACCTTGTAGGTGCTGGGAACTGACCTGGGGTCCTTGACAAGAGCTGTCATGTGATGCCTGCCCCTTCTCCCAAGGTCCTAATGACAAACAAATGGAGGCACGATTCAGAGAGAATCAACGTTCACTCTGAAGAATCAGTGAGTTGATTGGGCTTCCTTACAGAGCCTAGGTGAAGCGATGAGGGGCACACTTCGCCCAACTGGCTGCGTCTGGAAAGCTGTGCCCAACAGACACAACAGAGTGATTTCCTGTAACTGCATGAAAGGAGCCCTGTCTCAGGATTCCTGTAAAGGCTAGCACCGTCCTCCAGACCGCGCTAGTCCTGCCCTCCAGACCCCTTGCTAGGTTCCCTGATAGGGAGCAGCTGACTGCTTGCAGAGAACCTCGTGCCCTACTCCACCCTGGGAGTGGGGGGCGAACAACCACCCAGCCCAGCCCAGCTGAGAAGATTCCTTTGCATGAGGCACAGCTGAACTCCCCGAGGTGTTGGATTCTTGGCTCTGAGAACAGTCTCAGGGTACAACCGCTGAATGGTCTCTCCAGGTTCCCATCCTTGTGTTTTGAGACAGGATCTCTCACTGGGACCTGGGACTTGGTCCCAGGGATCCTCCTGTCACCAGGGCCTTCTGGCTTTTTCTGTGGCATCTGGGGCTTGAACTAAAGTTTTTGCATAATTTACCAATTGAGCCACGCCCACCCCCGCCCACATCCCCCATCCCCCACCCCCGCAGCCCTACACTCTTCTCCATGCAGAGCACTGTGGTCTTGGCCTTAATGCCTTTTTGGTGCTGAACAGAGGGATTACAGCTTCTAACTAGCTGAGGGAATGGTAGCAAACAGAGTCTGAGTCTCCGCAGGTTTTACGGTGGGCTTTCCTTGGTACATAAGCGGTCTGGTGGCGCCCGGGCTCCTTCACCCGCCACTCATGATAGCCAAAGTTGCCTGTGGATAGTCAGACGTGATAAGCCCAAGTGTTCACAGCTGGCCCTCACTGAGAAGCACTGCTGAGTAGTTAGAGAGCGGAAGGGACGAGCCTCAGGTAGGCCTGGAGAAGCCTGGGAGGGGGGTGGTGGAGAGGGAGGAGTCTCAATGGTGCCTGCAAAGGAACCGGCCCGAGATAAGAAGATCCGAGGGCAGGAGAGTGGATAGGTCCCTGCCCCCAGTCTGATTTCCAAAGCCATGGTAAGTCAAGACTTTTTTTTTTTCCAATTACATTTCAATTTAGCTCAATTACTTTTCCATTATTGTTCAAGCGACTCGGTTTTAATTGAAGCTGGTGGTTCTTATCTTCCTCATCCCCCACATACAAGAGAGGAGGGGGGTAGGAGGTGGAAGAAGAGAGGTGGGAGGGAAGCCTAGGGGTGGTGGTGCCTTCGTGTGAAAGGTCAAGGCCCACCTGGAGCTTTGGGACACCCCCTGAGTGGCCAAAATAAATCTGCAAGGTGACAGAGGGAGACACGAAGAAGCAAAGTTGTTGACCAACTCTGCCCACTTCTGTGCCTGGTTTCAGTTCCTGGGATTTCAGACAACTGTGGTCCAAAACTATTCACCTGGACTGCTTGGGGAGGGAGATGCTGCGCTTGTAGGACTGTTATTGAGATGTGCCCTTACAATTGATTTGTTTCCGACGGCGCATCCTTTCCGAGCTTCCTTCATAAACCCAACTTTATGGTGGTGGGCATGCACGGATGGGGATGCCTGCCCCGGGTTTCAGGGGCCTGAAATGGATCCTGGATGATCTCCGGAGACTTTTGGTCCAGACAAGCCAAGATTCATTTCACAGTTAGCACAAGCCCTCAAGGTGTTTCACAGAGGCGAAAACTGGAACCTGGAGATCTGAAGGGATTGGTCCCGAGTCTAACAAAGGAGAAATCGCAGAGGTGGGGCTAACTCAGCGGTGTGGTTCCCCAGCTCTCTGACACTCCACTTCCTCCCCAGCTCTGAGGTTTGTGTCCTTAAGCTCTCCTCCTCCTCCTCCTTCTCTTCCATCCCTCCTTCCCTCCTCCCTTCAAGGAGACAAAGCTCTGGGGTTGGACAGATTATGAACGAAATCACCCACAAGCTACAATTAAAGCTCCAAGAGTCTCCAGATCCTTCTTAACTAGATACGGGGTGGGGGTGGGGGGGGGGAGTCCTCTTCCTGGGGAATGGAGTTCTGAGAACAACTAAATAAGAACCCGGGTGTGAGAGACAGCCCAGAAGACACACCAGAAGAGGGCATTGGATCCCCATTATAGATGGTTGTGAGCCACCATATGGTTGCTGGGAATTGAACTCAGGATCTCTGGAAGAGCAGTCGGCTCTTAACCGCTGAGTTGTCTCTCCAGCCTGTGGACTCTGGAATTTAAAGTAATTCTTTTGCATAGGACTGGGATTATAGGGGTGCATTGCCAGACTCCCCCTCTCTTTGAAAAGTAAATCTGGGAGGGTCTCACTGTGCAGCCTAGGCTGCTCTTGAACTCTGAATCCTTCTGCCTTTTTTCCTGGGTACTGTCACCACAGGAATGAGTCACCCCACTCAGCTGGAAATGAAGTTGTTTAAGGTGGAAACTTCCTAACGCCTTGGGTGGGCCCTGAGAATGTGCGAGAGAAGAATTTGGGCATAAATCATTTCCAGCTCTCCTACCGGGCCAAGAAGGTACAGGAACAGTGTGTGTGTGTGTGTGTGTGTGTGTTATTACCTACACATGTTGTATGAGGTGTGCGCTTGCTTACACAGGTGTGCGTGCATCATTGAGAACATGCACAGACTGTTAAGGTCTCAGGGGACCCCTGACTAAATACACTGCAGGTAACATTGTTTCAGGCAGGAATGCTCTTGAGCACTCTGAGGCAAGGGCATCTTTACTCGCTCCAGTGCCTTCCCCCTCCCCCGCCCCCTCCCCTCCCCCACTTCTGCCTCTTCTCCATTTTCCTGTCTTTCCGACTTTCCATTCAACAGCAGCCCCTAGTCGATCACTCCTACCAGATTCAGGCATCCTCTCGTGCTCCCTAACACCTTCTACTGAGCCCTTGACAAGCTTCTGGGAATAGATAAGTGTGTGGAGGAAGACTGGAGCTTCGCAGAAGCCAAGAGAGGATGAGGCTGTAATAGGGGTGTGGGTGGGAGGGGGAAGAATCCTTGCAATGAACACATTCTGTGGTGGCGCAAGGGATCTCCGTGCTTAGTTTCATACATAGCGAGGCCTTGTAGTCATCTCATTTGATGACCAACTCTTCCTCCCTACCTTCTGAAATACACACAGACACACGCGACACGTCTTCAACTGTGGCCCCTTCCTATGGACCCTGGGAGAAATTTTTTTTGATCAGGGAAGGATCGGGCAGCTTCCTCTCTCCTCAGAGAAACTCCAACACATTGACACCCAGAGACACTCAAGGTTCCTGTCGAGACTCTGACAAATGACAAATTTGGGATAAATGCGCATACATATACCACCATGGCCCACAGCAGTGGAGGATCAATGGCCCACAGACAGCAGAGCCTGACACTGGTGAATTTCAGAACAGGCAACTGTCGTTGTTATTATTGACAATTCACATGTACCACAGGCTGGCCTCCACTCGCTGTGTAGCTAAAGATGACCTTAATGTCTCACCTTCTGGCCTCCACCTCATAAGGGCTATCATGCCTGGTTTTGTGTAGTATTAAAGATGGAATCCAGGGCTTCATGCATGCTACATTTACAGTTCTGGCCCCAGGGCACAATACAAGCAAACAATTGTCTACCGTGTGGGTAACATTTATGTAAAACCCTATAAAATGTGGGCTGGAGTGTATAGCTCAGTGACAAAGACCTTCCCTAGCATGCGTAAGGTCCTGGGTCCAATCTCCAACATTTAGGCCAGTAATTACACTCGGGGAGTATAGAATGAATAGAGAGGGGACCGAGGAGGACATCAGCCATGCTGGGCTCCTAATTCATCGCTGAGTATCAAACTGTCACACAGCCCAGCGGCTAACGGCACACGTGCTTATTATCTCCGTTTGAGAGGGGAATGTGGGCTGTTAATGTGATGGATTACATTGATTGACTTTTGAATATTGAACCAGCCTGACGTTCCCGGGATGAGCCCCATTCTGCCGTGGTGTGTGTAATTCTTTTTCTGTATTGATGCAGTCACCTGCCTCGTATTTTGCATAATATTTTAGTTGTTAGGTTTGTGAGGAATGGCGCTCGGCAGGTTTCTTCTCCTGTCTTTCTCCCGTTTAAAAAAATGAAGGCAATCTCAGCTCCACAGAACAGTCAAGATATATTCCTGTCTCTCCTGTTCTTAGGAAGAGATTGTAGGATAAGTATGACATTCTTTTAATGTTTGGTAGGATTCACCCGAGAAACCGCACAGCCTAGGTTTTGCAGTTCTTAAGAGAATTTTAATGCTTAATAGATACAGCATTGTGCTGCTCATATTTGGCACATATTTTGGTAATTAGTGAATTGATTGATTGATGATTGATTGATTGAGACACAGTCTCACTGTGTAGCCCACAGGAACTTGATTTGTTGCTGAGGCTATATATCATGGAGATATATGACTTGGGTTAAAGGTGTGCGTCCCCACACTTGCCTGTGTTTTATTTTGAGATACTCTTCTGTGTTCCAGCTAGCTTTAAACTCATTATACAGCTTAGAATTCACAGGTGATAGTTAGCTAGTTGCCATGTCGGTGCTGGGAATCAAACCCAGGTCCTCTATAAAAGCAATAAGCAAACCGGGAAAGGGGAAATCATTGGGAATGTAAATAAAAAATATATAGAAAAAAAAGCAATAAGCAAAACTGTAAGGAGCCATTCTCACTCAAACCACCACTTCCACCCACCTCCAGGCTTTGCTACTTGAAAAAAAAAAAACATTTAAAGCCCTTTGTGGCCTAATATTCCATTGTTTCTAGTAGAAGGCATCTTTCATTTGAGAAACCTATAGATGTAGCATAACTATAAGGTCAGGGGCTTCTTGACTTCTCCCCCACCTCAGAGTCATAGGGTCTTCTCTAACTCCACTGGACTCTTGGGCAGAACAAGGCAGATGTGGGGATGGGAAACAGGCACATGCTTACCCAAAGAGGGCTCATAAAGTTGACAGTCACTTACTTGGTTCCCTCCCTCAGCTCCTCTGCAGCAAAGCAGAAGGTGTTTAAGATGACAGCTGTGGTGGTTCAAATGAGAGTGACTCCCATAGGCTCAGAATTTGAATGTTTGGTCCCCAGCTGCTGAAACTATTTGGGAAGGTTTAAGAGGCGTGGCTTTGTTGGAAGAGGTCTGTCACTTGTGGTGGGGGCTTTGTGGATAGAATAAAAGTTCTCAGCTACTGCTCCAGCACATGGCTGCCTGCTTGCTGCCATGCTCCCTACCGAGATGATGATAGACTCACCCTCTGAAACTGTAAGCCCCCAGGAAAGTCTTCTATAAGTTCCCTTTGTCATGGAGTCTTCCGGCACCAATAGAAAAGTAAACTAAGACAGAAGCGGGGGCCCCAGGTACAGCCTCTGCCCCTCCTCCCTGGAGTTTGAGAACATCCCTGTACTCCTTGGTTTGATTTGACAAGCGGAGAAATCAACTCTCCTGTGGTTGGCTGTGCGAGGCAACGCGAAGGACAGGAGAGTTCTTTTTTAAAAAGATTTATTTGTTTATTTTATGTATATGAGTACACTGTCGCTGTCTCAGGACCTCTGGAAGACCTGTCAGAGCACTTAACCACTAAGCCATCTCTCAGGACCCCCTAATCCTTTTGGTTTTTTTTAAAGTATGTTTAAGTAAGGTATTTCCTGTTCTGGACTGGATACATTATATATTTTTAAATACATTGTAACAGTATCTCATACAGTCTTCTGGAACAATGTTTCTAATCTGTGGGTCATGATCCCCAGGAGGGTCTAACAAGTTTTTCACGGGGGTGGGGTGGGGGGTGGGGGAGTGACTAACACCATCAGGAAAACACAGGTATTTACATTACTCAGTAGCAAAATTACAGTTATAAAGTAGCAACGAAAATAATTTTTTGGTTGGGGGTTCACCACAACTTGCGGAACTACATTACAGGGTCCCAGCAATAGGAAGATTGAGAACCATAGTTCTAGACCCATACATGTTACTGTAGACTGGAGAGTCTGTGTCCCCTGTCGACTCTGGCTTGGATGTTAGGACTGAAATTCGACTACTAAATACCATGAGTTTATTTTTAGACAAAATTTCACGTAGCATAGCCCGGGCTAGGCTCCAATTCACTATGTAGCCAAAGATGGCCTTTGAACTTCTGATCCTCCAACCTCCACCTCCCAGGAGGGCTGCGATTTCAGACAAGTATCACCACAGCAGGCCTATGTCCTCTGAATTCCATACAGCTCTGTGAGATACTTGTATGTCCATGCACATAAACACACAAACAATGAATAACTGTAGTGATAACTTTGAAAATTAAATTAAAAATCTCTTCCTTATGGGTTGTGGGGATTTTCCCCACATAAACTACAGATCCCTGGCAGGTTTGTCCCTAAGTGAATCATGACCCTATCCTGGACTGAGTAGGTTTTTCCCTTATGAAATATCATTCCCCTTTTCCTTCCTCCAAACCCTCCTCTATACTCCTTCTTGCTCTCTTTAAATTCGTGGCCTCTTTTTCCATTAATCGCTATTTCATCAATATGTATGTAAATATATATATATATATTCCTAAATACATGAGTACTGGTTTATTAAAGTGGTGATTGTAGGTTCTCCTCCAAAATCCAATACTTCCTAGCTGTGGATAGTTGGTTGGGTTTCCGGTAAGGGTAATAACAATAACCCTGGTTCCATAGTTCCTCCTCCACCTGCTCCTGTTCCTCCTCCTCCTCCTCCTTTTTTTTTTGCTCCTCCTCCTCCTGCTCTTCCTCCTCCTCCTCCACCTGCTCCTCCCTCTCCTCCTTCTTTTTTAATGTGCTCAAATCACCAAACAGCTTCGGCCATCAAGCAAGGATAAACAAAGAGAGGATTTCCCTCTTGTTGTGCTTGTCTTAAGTTGAATTAGAAAACCGTTGGTTACCATCAAGGCGTGTGCGCCACTACTGCACTCTTTAAGAGTTATGGAGCCATGCCAGTCCCTCTTGTGGTTCATAGTCTTTATACCTGGGGTAAGACTCTTGGTTTCTCCCTTCCTCAGAGGCTTACCTGGCACCTTCTGGTGCTATGGAAGCCAGTCATCAGGGAGGAAGCATTCCAGACAGTTCCAGCTCAGGGACTTCTGGGTCATATATCTGAAGTGCATGTTGTCTTCTACAATAGGAACTTATCCTCCACCTCTGCAGGACAACCAAGGGCAACAATGGTAGCCTGGTCCCATACATCTTTTAATACATTTTTTTCCAAGGCATAGACTAGCTCTGACCACCAAGCCACGCACTAAGACATGAACAAAGGACTATCATCATCTCTGATGCTTCACCAGAGAAGCACACCAGTACTAACAAGGTGTCTCTTTACCTGTTGCCAGGGGTGGGGTCCCACGCATTCTTAACAAGGGAGAAGAGAGACCAAGGGGGTTAGGTTGCAGATGCTAAGGATAAGGGCATGCATCCCTTTGAGATCTTCAGGAACCCTACTGTCTTCATATATATGTGAGTGTGTGTGTATACACACACACACACACATATATATATATACATATGCATATACATATATATATATATACATATACATATATGATCAAACTCAGGTCAACAGCGTTTGCCTGGCTCTCAGCCATCTCCCCAGACCAGGAACTTGAGACATGCACAACTCTTAGCAGTCGAAGGTTCATCTTTGGGAAGCCCACTAGGACCTTCTGGGCCTAGACCCACAAAACATGGGTGGTCTCAGCAGTGGATGGTGGGGCCTGTGGAGATGTGCTTGTCTTCTGCTCAGTCTTTCCCCCAGGCCCAGAGTTGACAGCCCAGAAAGCTGAGTGGTTGATAGTCCCTGTTCCATTCTCTCTCTCTCAAAAAAAAAAAATATCCCCACAACTCTATTAAAATAACAGCATGATATAGTTAATTATTCCCCCTAGTAAGTGAAAAACTGCAGGGGCACAACTCACCCAGCTCCCTGCTGCCTCATCCTGTTTGCAGAAACTGCTCTTGGCCCTTGTTATTGTGTCTGCCCCATGAGCTCTAAGTGGATCTGAAGATGCCTAGGACGAAGCCCAAAGTCCTGCTTCAGATTTTTTTTTTTTAAATAAGTACACTGTAGCTGTCTTCAGACACACCAGAAGAGGGCATCAGATCCCATTACAGATGGTTGTGAACCACCATGTGGTTGCTGGGAATTGAACTCAGGACCTCTGGAAGAGCAGCCAGTGCTCTTAACCACTGAGCCATCTCTCCAACCCCCTGCTTGAGATTTTTGAGACTTCCACTATCTGCACTATCCCCACACTCCTGCCTCACTTCCACCCGTGGCAGGATTCTGCATTCTGTACCCCGTGTTGTCTGTCATTGTCTCCTCCCTCCTTACGCTCTTTTGAGACTCTGATCAAACTCAGCTTCCTCCATGAAGGCAGCTTTGATTGCTGCAGCCCAGGGTTTCTGAAAGCAAACTCAAGCCATCAGCATCACATAGTGTGTGTACGTGGAACATGGGGGAACAGGGTTCAGTGCCAGATCACAGACATCTTGTGGCAGTCCTGGGAATCTCCCATCATGGGGCATTGTCCCTTTCTAACTGTAATTGGGTTTTCCTGTGTGCATCTGTGCAGATTGTCTTGGTTACTAATGTTGATTGATGTGGCAAGGCCCAGCCCACTGTGGGCGGCACCATTCCTAGGCAGGAGGCCTTGGGCTGTGTAAGAATGGAGAAATTGGGTTGAGCCGAAGCAAGCAATTGAGAGGGTGTGTATTCATTTCTCCCTGCTCTTGGCTGTGGATATGAGGATGTAACTAGATATTTTTGAAGTTCTTGCCTTGACTTGTGCACAATAACTATACCTTGGAATTGTAAACTGTACAATTGAGCCCTTTTTGCCCAACCAAAAGTTACTTTGTGTCCGAGTATTTAATCACAACAGCAGAAATGAAACTAGAGAATAGTAAGCAACAGTCCTTCTCCCACCCCCTATAGCACCTAGCTTGGATTTCTCACCCAGACACAGCTGATGCTGGAACATGTCTGACCCAGTCATTCCGAAGAGCCTTCTCTCTACAAAACACCTCAATCCTCAGGCAGCCATGTGTAATGATCTGGGGTTCGGAAGCAGGTAGGGAACTCTTTGAGACTCCACAATGGAGCACACAAACATCAACGGGAGTGGGTAGTGAAAGCAGAGAATCCCACCGGAGAGTCCCTAAGGCCTGAAGTGCTGGGATCCCTGACCTTCCAAGAAGTTACTACAAATTCTCTTTAGAGGAAAATGTTCCACCTTAGTCTCTCAGGAGCCTCACAGGCTCAGGTCGAACATAAACCAGTGAGCATGGGGCTGGAGAGTTGACTCAGTGGACAAGAGAGAACATTGCTCTTACGGGGGCCTGAATTTGAATCCCAGCACCCATGTTAGGTGGCATACAGCTGCCTATAACTCCAACTCCAGGGGATCCAACTCCTTCTGGCCTCTTTTGGCAACTGTACTCATGTGCACCTACTAACAAACATCCACACACATACCCAGAGTTAAATATATATATTTTTTTTTTTTAATTTAAGTTTTAAATTTAATTTTAACAAAACAAAAAAATTTTTAATCTTCATAATTGAAGTTGAAAAAAAACCACTTAAGAAAGCTAAGCACACTGAATTAGGGCCAGCAGAGGCCATAAGTGACAGAGACAAATGCCCAAAGGATTCCTGGGGTATCAGATGCTGATTAATAATCATGCACAAAGCAACATTTTATATATATATATATATAATTATTATATATAATATATTAATTATATATAATATATATGATATTATATGTAATATCATATATATTATATTATATATAATTATATATAATATATTTATATATTATATATAATATATAATAACTGTATTTATGTATTGAATCCTCCTGCCTCCAGGCATTCTTGGGTTATAGGCATCTGACTCCATGCCTAGTTTATGCGGTGCTGGGGATCTAACCAGGGCATCATGTGTGCTAGGCAAGCCCTGTACCTACTGAGCCACATCACCAGCCCCCACCTCCCTTCCTCTTTAGTGCAAATCCAAGCTAGGTGCTATAGGGGGTGGGAGAAGGACTGTTGCTTACTATTCTCTAGTTTCATTTGGCCTGTCTTGGGATTGCACCCATGAACTCTTGCCCAGTTCTCAGCACAGAATTCCATCATGATTCTCTCTCTCTCTCTCTCTCTCTCTCTCTCTCTCTCTCTCTCTCTCTCATATCAAGACTATCAAGACAGGATTTCTCTATATCCCTGACTGTCCTGGAACTCACTCTGTAGACCAGGCTGGCCTCTAACTCAGAAATCCACCTGCCTCTGCCTCCTAAGTGCTGGGATTAAAGGTGTGCGCCCCCACTGCCAGGCAAAGAATGCATTGGATTCCATCACAGATGGTTGTGGGTCACCATGTGGTTGCTGGGAATTGAACTCTGGAAGAGTAGTCAGTGCTCTTAACCACTGAGTCATCTCTCCAGCCCATACCACCATCTCTTAGAGCTAGGTCTCTAATGATCAATATTAGATTGCTTGACTTTTTCCCTTGAGAGTACTCTGATAAAATCTTTAGATGTGGGTTCTTCCTCCTGGGGGGGTGTGTTGAAAGAGTAGATATGAGGATTGTCAGCCCCACCTCCCCACCCCTGTAGACTGGGGAGTCCTCTGCATACCTCTTCAGAAAACTGCCCTGCCCTGAGCCCCAGCCAAAGCCACCTCCCTCCTTGGAGCAGAAGGAGCCACAGAAGCCCCCTGGCTTCGAGTTGGGATATCATTCCCTCCCCTCCAACATGTTATCTGGGCAGCCCAACAGTCCCAATAAACTTCCCAAGTACAAAGGTCTGTCTCAGAGGTTTCCAGGGAACCAGATCAGAAAGAGGAAAATCCTTGCAGGAACCAAAGGACTTATGCGTTCCATATGCTGGGGTTGGGGTGAATGTCCAGTGTTTTTCAAAGGAAAGTACCAAAGTGCATACAGATAGTAGGCATACAACGAGTATTGGAGAGATCTCCTCCACCTAACCCAGAAGAGAAAGGGCTCTCTGCAGAAGGTCATATGCCTCTCTGGTAGTGCCACAGGGTGGGTGGTCTGGATGGGCAGTCCTTCTCCATTGCCAGGGTAGGGAGAATAATCCAGGTGGGTAATGGACTGCCTTCCTAAGAGTCACCGGGCAGGCAGGGGACTGGAGCACCCTGATATCTTGCATTAAACACAGGGAAGGCTGGGTCCGGGATGGGGAGAGAGGACTGCAGAGAGATAGCACAAGCTAGAGAGTGAGCCCAGGGTTTACTTCCTGTGAGTCTGTCACAAGGGGAGGAACCTGAAAGTGGCCACAGTTTTGTCTCCTCCCCAGACCCTTATGCCCTCTTTGGTTTTTTGTTTTGTTTTGTTTTGTTTTTCCAGTAGAGTGGAAATTAACTGAGGTGATGGAAAAAGTGGGCCAGAGAGGTGGGTGGTGGTGAGAGGCAGAGCTTCCGGCCCTTCCTCCAGCCGGCAGAGGGATTCTGCCTCAGCCCTACTCAGACGCCTCCTCCAAGACAATTCCATTCTCCGAAATCCAGCAGGAGAGGACTTAACGTCACCAGCACTGTCATTTCTGAGACACGGTGCCACCAGGTCTCCCTATCCCCATCTTGAATATGAGCAAAACTTTGTGGTCTGGGATCACGACTGGAGTAGGGGAGGGGCAGGTGGGCGGGGCCAGCTTTCCCATCCCCTTCAACCCAGAGCTCAAGATCACTGCTACTTAGGAAGGAGGGCCAGCCCATTCCACATCCTCACTCCTCTAGCCCCAGACCCAGGCTGACAGCCCCTCTCTGACCCAGCAGTCACCTACAGCGAGTGACTTCACACAGGCTCTTTGCACAGATTCTCCAGTTTGGGTCCCTGCAGGTGAGGAGCGGGGTATGAGGGGAGGGCAAGCTTTGCAGCACCCCACTGCTGATCTCTGATGCGCACCTCAGACTACCCTTTCAGACCCCCTTCAATTTTCTCTCTCCCGGACGATCCGGAGGGCCTCTAGGCCACGGTAAGCCGTCAGACTCTATTCCGTGGGGAAGGGATTCAGATAGGTGTGGGCCTCACCAGCTCTCGCCAGTCTTCTCAAATGTCCACCGGCTTTTTACACCGTACAAAAATAACCGTGCACTAAAATAAACTTTAATAATAGCCTGGCTTATCTGAACCCAGCTAGATTCTGTCAGGGTCCTTAGGTTCCATGCACCCCTGGGATGGATAGCTCCCCAACTGTCTCTTCATCCTCCGTCTGAGCGCCCTTCTTTAGGAGGACTCTCCAGCTTTCTCAGGGGAGGTGTGGCACCTCCCTGGCCACAGTAACCACCACTGACTTTCTGTCCCCCTCAGCTGACAATCTAACCACTGCTCCTCTTGGAAGCAGGAAGTTTACAGATCCAGTGAGTTAGGATGAGGTCATCTAGGAGTGGGCGGGTCTTTGTCCAATCCTCCTCCCCCACCCCCCACCCTCCCCCTTTTTTTTGATTTGTTTTGTTTTGGTTTTTTTTCGAGACAGGGTTTCTCTGTATAGCCCTGACTGTCCTGGTACTCACTCTGTAGACCAGGCTGGCCTCGAACTCAGAAATCCGCCCGCCTCTGCCTCCCAAGTGCTGGGATTAAAGGCGTGCGCCACCACTGCCCGGTCTATCCTCCCTTTTGAAACCATCGCTGGGCTGGAGAGATGGCTCAGAGATTAGGAGCATTGACTGCTTTTCCTAAGGTCCTGAGTTCAAATTCCAGCAACTACATGGTGGCTCACAACCATCCGTAATGAGACCTGACGCCCTCTTCCGGTATGTCTGAAGACAGCTACAGTGTACTTATGTATAACAGTAAATCTTTAAAAAAAAAAAAAAACAAAAAAAGAAACCGTGGCTGTGGGAAGAGACGGACCTTCAGGGGAAGCTGGTATGCAAATGAATGTCCAAGATGGCGGCAAAGCAGACACTGGAAGAGAGGCTGTCTTTGAAAGTCCCACACCGACATCCCCTCCCCAAACCCACCCGAACTACCCTGGACAGGAAGTTTGTTGTTAAGTTAGTCTGATGTTTTCTCTGTTAGCACCATGCAGTCCACCTATGCAGGCTGGGACATCACTTCTCACAAGGATGCCACAAACTCCTGCCCACCACTTTTACACTAGGAGAAACTGAGTCCCAGAGCTGCTGCAAGGGCAGGAGACTCTTTACTCTTGAGCCCTCCCCTCCCCGTTTTTTTGTTTTTTCCAAGACAGGGTCACAAGTAGTCCATGCTGGCCTTGAACTTGATATGAGAGAGAACAAGCCCAACATCCCCAGGGATTGGCCCAGCTCCTAAGAGGCGGGGCCAGGGCTCAGTGTGGAGCCTCCTGTCCCCCCGGATTAAGGTACCCCAGTCCAGTTCCAGGCAGACTCTTCATGGCCTGGCAGACCTCTAACTGGTCACCCGTACTCCATGCCCAACGGGATGCCAGCTCCTCAGAGGGCCTCCGTACGCGCCTGTGGGAAGAGAGCCCCCACGCGTGGCTGGATGTGACGCAGCCGTCTCCTCGGCTCTCATAACCGCGTTTCATCTCCCGCTCTCCCGTATCGACAGAACCCTCATCTCAGCCTGCTAAATGCCTGCCTCATTTTCCACTCTATCGACAGACTCCATTTGACTTAACTGGCCCCCATCGTGCGGCAATTGGAAGGCTTCTTGTTGCTCTAAATGATGGGGAGGAGCTGGCGCCAGGTCTGGGCTTCTGCAGGCACGGCCTAGGAACAGGGTTTTCCCCTCGCCACCAGCCCCTAGAGGGGGCGGGGACAGGCCTGGGGCTCCGTAGGGGTCACTCTGTCCTCTGCCGTCCTCCTGTCCTGCCAGGATGAGCGGACACAGCTCTCCAGACACTGACCCTGCGGACTTCCCCTGCCCTGCTCGGGTTCTCATACTCTCTTCCTCCTTTCTGACCTCTTTCAATCCTTCCCCAAGGCGGAGGCTGCAACTCTGTCTGAATATTCACTCAGCACCACCCACCTCACCCACCCTGCCCCCACTGACCTTAAATATCCCACCTCACCCACCCTGCCCCACCCCCTCACTTTATCCACCGCGCGTAACTCCTAACCACGCCCACTCCATCCATCACCGCCTCCGGGTCTTACTCTCCTAATGCTTCGAGGCCTGGAATGAAATTTGGAGAATCATATTCTGGGGGTCGAGCCACAAACAAAGGAGCTAATGTTCCAGCGTGGACAGATGGATGGACACACAGACGGAAGAGTCTGCCCCACAGGTGGATGGGCGCTATGGGAGCTGGGGAGGAGTGTGGATGACTTCAGTGATTCAGGAATGCCCAGCTGGGAGAGAAAGATGTGGGCAGTGTTGGACAGAGCTCCCCAGGTCAAGAGACTAGTGAGTGTAAAGGTCCTGAGGCAGGAGAGGCAGGCACTTTCCAGCAATGGCAGAGAACCAGTATAGCCAGAGTGGGCAGGACTTCAGGGCCTGCCTGGAATCTTTTGGCTCTTAGGCTGGACCACATAAGTGAGTTCAGAGAGCGGGGCAGGAACTGGTTTCCTGTCAAAGAGCCCTCTGGATGCTGTGAGAATATACTGGGCAGGGGATACAAGGGACAGAAGGAGCAACAGATGTGATAATTCAGGCAAGGGACGGTATAGTTTGGAACAGACAGTGACAACGGAGCCTGTGTGAGCACACATGAGTTCTCGCGCACACACATTTACACACAGACATATACATGTGCTTGCACAAACACGCACATGCACCTACACACACATACGCTTGTGCACACACATAGATGCACACACATTCACACACATATACATGTACATGTGCACACATATATGCACACACACATGATAGCAGTCATTCTAGATTTTTGATCATTTGAGACATGGTCTCACTATGTAGCCCAGGCTAGCCCGAAGTTTACTATGTAGTTCTAGGCTATCCTAGAACTCATCATGATCCTCCTGCCTCAGTCTCCCAAGTACTGGAATCTAAGGCACCATCTTGAAGTAAGGAGTGACAGCATTATCAGTTGTACAAAGAACTCTGGAGACCATTTACAGGTGCCCAAACTGTGGTCCAGAAAAGGGAAGGGACCCATCCCAGCAACACAGAACTTCAGGTCATCAACTGGAAATCCATCTCGACCTCCTTACAGCTGGTTTTAGTCCCAACACCCCTTTCTGTGACCCCCTTTGTCATCTCTGTCCCTAGAGCCCCCTCCCCTGTCTCTCTCTTTCTCCTGACCCCCACCCTGCAGATACCTTGGTGTCAATTTTCTACTTTCTCAAGACCCGGTTTGGAACGACTTGGAACACAGTTACTGATGAATCAGCACCGTGAGTCCCAGCAGTGGCCACCCAGGGTCCGTGGGCTCCAGGAAGGGACCTTGTAATCTGAGCTCCACACCTCTCACCTCCTCTCGAGAGAGCCATGACCCTCACTTCTCATTTTCCTGCCGAGGCTCTGGCTGCCCCACTCCCACCCGCCGCCACCCCCAGCGCAGTTTTGGACAAGTTCATCTTCGTCAATTAATTATTGAACGGTTTATTTCACACCAGGAGGTGATAGCCGCCCGTTAAGGTAGCACCTTAATTACACACACGCACTCGCACACACCACAGGGGTTGGTATCACACACCCCCACAAAGGTGGCATCACGCCCCCCCTCCCCCGTGAAATCACGCGCCCTGTCCTCTCCCCCGAGGGTGGGAAGAAGGAACAAGGTTGAGACCTGACTAAGTGGCCCTGGGTCGGGTCCCTCTGGATTATGCTCCGTGGACATACTCAAATGGAGTTCTCAGAGTCAGTCTACAAACAGGGAAGTGCATAGAGAATAAGTGGGGTCATAGAACAGACTTCTGCTTTCGTCTGGGGTAGTCTGAGTATACACAAGACTGTGTCTCAGAACATCTGTCTCACCACCCACAAGCCCACTGTTTTACTTCTCATGCCTGTCTGGTCTCCTGGTTACCCCTTTACAATGTCGGGCACCCCTTGCCCTCAGGGCCTTTGCACCAATGGCTCTGTTCTAATCAGCTCTCTCCATCGCCCCCTGCCGTTCCAGAAGGAACTCTCAGAAGAGCCTTTTTTTTTTTTTTTTTTTTGGTTTTTCGAGACAGGGTTTCTCTGTGTAGCCTTGGCTGTCCTGGAACTCACTTTGTAGACCAGGCTGGCCTCGAACTCAGAAATCCTCCTGCCTCTGCCTCCCAAGTGCTGGGATTAAAGGCGTGTGCCACCACCGCCCGGGAAGAGCCTTCTAAAAAATTAACTGTCACCAGTTTCTGTTTCTTGTTTCCCCCCTTCAAACATTTTGTTATACTCGAAATTGTTTGTTTTTTTTAAAGATTTATTTATTTTATATATGCGAGTACACTGTCCCTATCTTCAGACACACCAGAAGAGGGCATCGGATCCCATTACAGGTAGTTGTGAGCCACCATGTGGTTGCTGGGAATTGAACTCAGGACCTCTGGAAAGAGCAGTCAGTGAGTGCCCTTAACCACTGAGCCATCTCCCCAGCCCCAAAACGGTGTTTTCCTTACTTGCTATACAGCGTCTCTTTCCAAAGTATAAGGTACATAAGGTTTGGGGATTCTTGTGAGTCTCACTACCACCCACTTCTTCCTCCAAACCTGACTGTGTCACCAGCAAGAAGGCTTGAGTCTTGCACAAAATAAACACAGTTAATCGTTGTCAGATGAATGAATGGATGACAGAGAGAATGAATGAATGAATGAATGAATGAATGAGGAGCTATTTGTGTGCAATCCTCTAAATGCGGTAAGATCAGGGATGACCCTTTCCCCCAGAACGGGGCTCACTATAGTACCAGGAATTTGGGGGAGATTCTTGGTAGAAATAGGGGTCTCCTGTCCATAGAGGAAACTGCAGGAAAAGTCATTTTAAAAGGCGAGAGCTCCTGTTGATTTCATGTCTGCGCATGCCTTGGGGCTAGCAGGTCTGGCATGCCCCTCCATCAGTCTCCGGCAGATCGGTCCCCACCACCCCTCCCGACTCTCCCCAGGGAGGGGACAGGAACAGGAGAAGTTGCAGACACTTTGATTAACTCCCCAGCAAGAGTCCCCACGCCTGTGTCTCCTCATCCCCCCTCTAGGCAGTAAACGGGGACAGTGTGTTGAGGACTGGAGGATGGGCAGGGGCGCTGCGAGGGGAGGGGCACGGGGACCGCGGCTCTGAGTGGGTGGGGAGAAAGGTCCTCACCTCTTCGATCCGGGGTTCTGTTGCCCTTATTCCAGGCCTGAGGGGTTGGAAGCCCTGACAGCCAGAGTGAGCCGCAAAGCTCCAACCTGCTGTCCCCTCCTCGGCCCCTCACCCTCTCTCTCCTTCAAGCTGGGCTGTCCCTCCCCATCCCGAAACGAAGATGGTGATTTTTTTTTTCTTTAGAGCTAGTTTTCCCCCAAATCTCTGGAGATGCTGGGAGCTGCTGTTTCCATGGAAACCTACCCGCCAACCTCACGGAGGTGGAGTTGGGCGGCCACCCCCTCCCCTCCGCCTGCGCAGCCTGGCTCTAGCCCGCAGGGGGCCCAAGTTACGAACCAGCCCCTCCCCCATGTTCCCCGACGGAGCTCACAGACTGAGCAAGGCGGTGTGTTTGGCTTTGGCCTGGCCCGGGACCACTACCAACCAGGCCAGGGTACTTGGGGCTGCTATAGAGCAGGCGACAGGTTTGCATAGCATCTTCCACCCCCAAACAACTGACAAGCGGCCACCTTAGCCTCCTCAGCCAGGGACCGGCCCTGAGGCTGGATTTTTTGTTTCGTTTTATTTTGTTTTGTTTTTTCCCTAAGAAATTCTTCAAAGCTCCCACTTATCTCTGATCTGGGGGTTCCCTCATTTCTCACGCCACGCCATCCAAATTCCTCAGGGCCCAAGCATTCAGAATGCAAATGATAAAATCCACAAAACAATAGATAAATAAAATAAGCAAAATTCTATGCAACTCAGGTGAGGAAGAAATTGATCCCAAGGTACAGAGAGAAGCTTCGAGAACCGGTCCCTTGGGGGCGGGGGGCGGGGCGTTGAAAAAGCAGGCTTGTCCAAAAGACAAGAGGAAGGGAGACTGCCCTCCTCCCCAGCAAGGGACTGCTGTCCCCTCAGGAGGCCACACAGGGACTTCTGCACAAACATATCATTATAAAGGTCCGGGTGCACGTATGGTTCCCTCCAGGTCCTCATCCCGGGCAAGGGGGTGATAAAAGCAGTTTTCCTGGGTGACAGGACATCTTTCTGGCTGTCATTGTGGTGACATGAATCGATAAATGTTAAAATTCATAAAACCACACAAAAATGAGATTGATTTTACTCTATGTTAATTTAAAATATAAGGTCCCAGCTGCACACCCCCCCCCCCCAATCCTCCAGAGTCCAAGAATCATATACCAGCAGACCAATGACCAGGTCTAATACAGAGGAGTCTCTGCACCTATTTGCCCCCCCCCCCCATGGGCTGTGACTCTGGCTTCCAGTCATATTCACAGAGGCAGGAGCATTTCCAGTTTGGGAACAGACTAGGCTACCAAGAAGGCTGTGTTCTGGGTATAGGTCCAGGCAGAGAGATGCCTGCTTCGTGGGAGGAGCATTTCAGGGCTTCTGAGAGAAAGGAAAGCTCTCTCACAGTGAACACCCCGCTGCAGCCAGACATGGGCTCCAAAGGGTAGAGACGATTGTGGCCAGATGATGGGGCATGTGCATGTACACACACAAGCTTAGTCCCAAGTAAGATGCATGCTTTGGGGGTGACAGGGGCCCACAGAGGGACAGAAGGACATTTGGGAAGGGCTCTGTAACATGGGACCTGTGACACTCAAGTCCCTGTCCTTCCCTCTTATCTCTTTCTCCAGTCCCGGTACTTCTCTAGGCTGGCTAGAGAAGGCAATCTGTCTCCTGCCCTGCCTTCATTGGCTCATCTTTCTCCCTCCCTTCGTGGTTTATAGAATGGGCCAGTAACCAGTCCAGGAGGGAGGACTAGGGAGCCAAATCTGGCTCTAGAGTAAAGTGTCAGGACCCTTTTATATAGTTTAACGTGTGTGCACACTACACACACACACACACACACACACACACATACACACGTGTACCAATGAAGGCCACGGTCTACCTCCTTTTTTTTTTTTTGAAGACAAGGTCTCTCAGGAAACCCAGAACTCGCCATTTCAGGTAGACTGGCTAGCCAGTCAGCTCCCAGAAACCCCGTGCCTCCGCCCCCATCCCGCAGCACTAGAATTACGGGGACACATGCCACAACGCCAGGCTTTTATGCCGATGGGTGCTAAGAATCAAACCCAAGTCCCTATGGTTTTGCAGCAGGCACTCTACCCCCTTGAAGCATTTCCCCAGACTCCATGACAAGATCTTAGTGGCCCTTTGTGATGCTTTGTATATGATCGACCCAGGGAGTGGCACTATTAGAAGGCGTGGCCTTGTTGGAGTGGGCGTGGCGCTGTGGGCGTGGGCTTTACGACTCTCATGCTAGCTACCTGGAAGTCAGTATTCTGCTAGCAGCAGCCTTCAGATGAAGATGTAGAACTCTCAGCTTTGCCCTGCACCTGCATGCCTGCCTGGTTGCTGTCATCCTCCCACCTTGATGATAATGGACTGAACCTCTGAACCTGTCAGCCAGCCCCAGTTAAATGTCCTTTATAAGACTCTCCTTGGTCATGGTGTCTGTTCACAACAGTAAAGCCCTAACTAAGACATCCTCATCTATGCCTAGAAGAAGGGCTCTGCCAGCGGGCAGTGGAAGTGAACGGGGACCATTTGGGGCAAGATACCTGTCCTCCCAGAGCCGCAAGCTCATTAGGAACCAGGGGTAACTGGGACGGGACAGCTCTCTTCATCTTTCCTTGTTTTCTCGGGCTCCATCTTAAGTAGACATGGGGGTGGGGGGTGGGAGCTGAGGTAATGGGTATAGGAGTTTCTGCTACCCAGGGATCTCAGAAGAAAGAAGAGGAGGAGAGAAGGGATAGGGGGAATTCTTCTACTGCTACCCCTGAAAACTGGTATGACGGTACAAATCAGTCTCTTGGTCTGTGAAATGGGTGCAGCAGAAGTGACCTCACGGCTTGTTTGTGATGAGCATTGCCAGAGCCCCGAAGACCTCCGCCCACCCCACGCCCAGCAAGGAGTAGACAGCGTAAAGGCAGAAGAAACACAGAATGTTCTTTTCCTCTCTGAAAGGGAAACTTTCTAAATATTCTTTCACAAGTGTTTACACTAGTAAATGACACCGCACATCTGCGATAACCATTAGCAGAATTCAAACTCAGGTTTTGCCATCTGGGCATGCAAAGGCATGCCACCTGCTCTCCTCCCACCTGGGGTCTTAGCGCTCGTTCTGGCCTTGGAGCTGTGAGCAGAAGAGAGGTATCTCGTCTGGGCCCACCCCTATCATTCCTGGCATGAGACCCTCGAGGGCCTGCCTGGCAGAGAAGAGATGGCCGTCTGTTAGCCAATGTCCCGAGGGACTCCTCTCCTGGCCACTTACATGGTAAGAACTTACACGGTAGGGGCTGGGGAGATGGCTCAGCAGTTAGGAGCAAGTACTGCTCTGGCAGAGGTCCCTTGTATAGTTTTCAGCACCTATATAGGTGTCTCACAACTGCCTAGAACTCCAGTTCCAGGGGCTGCATCGCCCTCTGCTGGCCTCTGCAGGTGCCTGCATTACAGGGACACAATCCATACTCAGACACATGAAAGGAAAAGATAACATATTGGATATGATGGATATGATGTATGTGTCTGTGTATATGATGTATGTGATGTATGTGTATATGCTGTATGTTTCTGTGTATATGGTGTATGTGTATATGATGTATGTGATGTATATGTATATGCTGTATGTTTCTGTGTATATGGTGTATGTGTATATGATGTATGTGTATGTATATGATGTATATGTATATGATATATATGCATATGATGTATAAGTATATGATATATGTGTATATGATGTACATGTATGTGTATATGATGTATGTGTATGTATATGATGTATATTTATATGATATATATGCATATGATGTATGTGTATATGCATATATGATATATGTGTATGTATATGATGTATATGTATATGATATATATGCATATGATGTATGAGTATATGATATATGTGTATATGATGTACGTGTATGTGTATATGATGTATGTGTATGTATATGATGTATATTTATATGATATATATACATATGATGTATGTATACATGATTTATGTATATGCATATGATATATATGTATATATATGGTATATGTGTATGTGTATATGTATATGATGTATATATGTATGTATATATAACTTTTTTTCCCCTATGTGATTGTACCAGTTAGGATTTGGTGTGGCTTCAAATGTCAGATAGCCCAAATTCACAGTGACTTAAACAGTCAAGTAACTCCAGTCTGGAGCCAATGCAGTGATCACATCTTCCAGAACTCAGCTTCCTTTTTGTGGGTGACTCTGCCATTATCAATGGATGCCTTCCTCCCAATGGTTCAAGATGGCTGCCAAGACTCAAAAGTCTGTGGCGCCTGCATTCCAGCCAGCTTGGAGGAGGAAAGCCTCGGGAAGGGCATGCTTCGTCTGTTACTGACACAGGTCACATATGAACAGTGCCATCCCCTGGGACTAGCCTGTTTCTGGTCCATCGGTCAGGACTCCGTCACAAGACCACACTTAGTTGCAAGGGAGGCTGGGAAATGGAATGTGTATTCTGGGCAACCGAGTACTCTGCCGATGTTTTTGCCAAGGGGTTGGGTGGGGGAGCTCCAGGGAGGCAGCTGGTGGCTGCCGCTGGCAGGGCATGGCTTGCCTCACGTGTAGGTTCTGTCGTGTGACGACTGGTCTGGACCTTTTCCAATTTATTTCACATTCCGGGTAACCATATTAGTGAGAATTGCTTTTCTCCGTTTGTGCTATTTCGTTGGGACTTATTTCCAAATGTGTGACAACCTGCCAGGTTGAAGGGTGTGACTCGTTCTCTCTGGCAGGAGCTGTGGACTGGTCTCTGGCTCTGCGGAGTACTCGAGCCCCAGAGATTTACTGAGCCTGTATTCTTATTGTGTACTCCATCCTCCCTCCTTCTGCCTCTCCTCTTTTTTCCTTCCCCATCCTCTCTTGCCTTCCTTCCTTCTTCCTTCTTTTCTTTAAAATTATTCTTATTTATGCGTGCAGGCATTTTATCTGTCTGCATGTCTGCGCACCATGTGCATGCAGTACCCACAAAGGCCAGAAGAGGGCGGTGGGGCCTCTGGAACAGGAGTTAAGGGATGGTTGTGAGGGGCCATGTTGATGCTGGAAACCGAGCCTAGGTCCTCTACAAGAGCAGCAAGCGCTCTTAACTGCTTAGTCATCTTTCTAAACGCCCCCTCTGTGCCCCTCTTTTTTTTGAAGCAATGTCTCACTTGGACGTTGGGCAAGCCTTTGGCTAGTGCCAGTCCTCCTGTCTCAGAGACCCGGGTCACAGCAATGAGCCTTCAGAACCAACTGGTTTTATTTATTTTGTTCACTAGGGCTTCTGTTTTTCTGTTCTATTTTGTTTGTCTTTGGAAGAGTCTCATGTAGCTCAGGCTAGACTGGAACCTTTCTATGTAGCCAAGGCTAACCACAGAATTCCTGATTCACCTGACTCGATCTCAAAACTATGTCCCAGATATGTTGCCACCATTCCTGTTTTTACTTGTATTTCTTTTTTTTTTTTAACCAATTTAACAGTTGTGTAAAGGGCTGTTTAGGGTTTTTTTTTTAGTTAAAAATTACATTTATTTATTTATTTGTGTGTGCACGTGTGCATTTGTGTGTGTGCACACATGGGCGTGTTCACATGTGTGCACATGCCGTAGAATATTCAAGGAGGTCAGTGGACAGCTTTTGGGAGTTGGTTCTCTTCTTTCACTATGTGGGTCCCAGGGATTTGAACTCAGTTCCTCAGGCACGTGCCCTTACCCGCCCAGCCACCTCACCCTGCCCGATATCTAATTTTATATCCGCAGATAGCTCGCCGAGAATTTTTGACCTGGGCTTGTTTACAATCTATATATACTCAAAGAATAGCTAATTCTGCTTCCAATTATAAGGAAAGCTCAAATCTTGGAAAGCTAAGGTCTGGAAGATGAAGTCCCAAGGCAGTTAGGTGAGACCCCATACTGGATATGGCTGACCCCTAAGCCAGTCTTCACACACACAGGGCTAGTTTAAGTAACGAAGAGGGATGCGACCATGTGGGGTGCCACCCAGAAGACCAGAGCATGGGAGTTGAGGCTCTCTCTCGGTGACATTTGCTCTAACCAGACACCTCAGCTTATGCAGGCAAGTCCTTTCTCTCTTGATTCCCTAAGTGTGCTCTCCCATTGCAGACGAGACAGACAGACAGACAAGATGGGTAAGAGAGGAACGGGGGCTCAGCAGGACTGAGTCCGGGCCATCTTCCCATCCCCCAAGACTCTGAGTGGCATAATAGCCAAGAGGGGATGTGGTGGGCTGAGAGGCCGGAGGACCATCGGCCCTCCCTCCCAAGGTCAGCTCCCCCTGATCTTTGTTCACCTGTGTCCACTCCCCTGCCCCGCCCTATATTTGCTGGGGCCTCACAGGGACTCAGCCGCACTCCGCTTTGTCTCTCTCAGAGAGTGAGCCTCGCAGACTTTATTTTAGAGCTAAAAATACGTCCCTCATGACATCCAATGTCCCGAGGGCTTTATCAGTGTGAGCGCAGAATCCCCGTGGTGGCTATTCCTGGTCGTCACCGTGACTATACCTGGAAGGAACTATGATCCAGAAATGGAGGGCGCACCTGTGATCCAGATCTTGAGGCTGGAAGGCACAGGCTTCTGACCCGGATCTTGGCATGGAGATCTTGAGACATTAGTGGCCGTGAAAATCTTAGACCTAGGCAAAGTAGTCCACGCCTTTAATCCCAGGAGACTGAGGCAAGCAGATGTCTGAATTCAAGATCAGCCTGGGACAAAGCAAGTTCCAGATCCAGGCATGGTGGCACAGACTTTAATCTGGGCCACACCTTCTGCTGGAGGCCTACATAAGGACGTTGGAAGAGGGAAGGATTCTCTTCTTCGCCTGCTTGCACTTGCTGGCCAGTTGGAACCTGCTGGCTGAAACAACCAGCCTTGTGGGACTGAGCAACTACTAAATTCTTGGACTTCCCATCCACATCTGCCCATTGTTGGGTTAGTTGGACTACAGACTGTAAAGTCATTACACTAAGTTCCCTCAATATATAGAGACATTCCATAAGTTCAGTGACTCTAGAGAACCCTGACTAATACAAGCACAGAGGGGGTCACTTTCTAGGGGTCCCCTGCGCCCAGTAGCAGAGCCACAACAGAGTCCTAACCGCAGGTCTCTTTTGCTCTGTACAGTTTGTTTTGTTTTTGAGGAAGGGTCCCACGTATCCCAGAATGTCCTCAAACTTGGTGTCTAACTTGAGGCAAAGGATGACCTTGAATTCCTGACCCCTCGGCCTCCACTTTTTGAGTACTGTCATTTATAGACATGCACCCCCATGGCTAGGACTCTATGTGTGTCTGAAGGGACACACACACAGACACACACACACACACATACACACACACACATACACACCATCTCAGCACTCTGGGGGAGCCAGGAGGATCAGGAGTTCAAATCCAGCCTTGGCTACATAAGAAGTTTAAAGCTGGTCTGGGCTCTCCATGACACCCTATCTGTATCAGTTACTTTCCTTGTTGCTGTGATAAAATATTTGGACAAAGGCAACTCAAGGGAGAAAGGGTTTGTTGTGGCTCAGGGTTCTAGGATGCAGTCCATCCTGGTGGAGAAGTCATGACCGCAGAGATCTGAGATGCCTGGTCACGTGGCGCACACAGTCAGGAACCAGAGAGGAGTGAATGGTGGTCTTCATCTCACTTTGTCCTTTTATAGAGTACAGTCTGGTTGTCTAGCCCAGGGAGTGGTGCCACCCACAGTGGGCAGGTCTCCCACTTCAATTAAACCGATCAGTAAAGTCCTCCACAGACAGACCGAGGGGTCTATTTCCCGGTGAACAGGGGGGATTCTCTTCTGAAGGGTAGGGCCATCTGTGTCTCCATGACAACCCCGGCAGGATTGCCCATACAGGCTCTGCTCCCAATGGCCAAAAGTGGAAACAGCTCAGATAACCATTACTGATGGAAAGGTAAGCCTTACACAGAGAAGAGAGTCATGCACCATCATCCCACAGGCAAACCTTCAGAACACCAGGCATCATGAGCCAATCATTAAGGCAATAATCTAGCCACTAAATTTAGCAATTTAGGGGGCAGAGTGGGCAGGTCTATAAGGCAGGTCAGAGATTAACAGCCCCTGGGGCTAGGGAGTGGGTGGGGGTGGGTGGGTAAGGGAATGGAGATTCGTAGGTGCAGGCTTTCTTTGGGGAAGGGAAGTAATGGAAATGTTCTGAAATTAATAGTGGTAGTGTTTGCACTGTTCTGAATAGAGTTTAAATAACAATCAGATTGTTCACTCTAGGATGGTGACATTTATGGTATGTGCAGTGTGAAGCTCTTGCCTCTGTTTAGTGGTCACAGAAGCAGGGCTGATCTGAGAGAGCAAGGGACAGCTGCAGTCTGCTCTTCCTGCTGGGTCAGGGGGGAAGACACTGTCTTGGTGCCTTTTCCTGTGGCTGAGCTAGAATACCTGGACAAGAGAAGCTTAAGTGAGGAAGAGTTTGTTTTAGCTTGAGGTTCAAGGTACAGTCCATCCTGTCAGCAGGAACTTGAAAAGGCTGGTCACATCACATCTGCAATCAGGAAGTAGGGAGCGATGAGTGGGTACCACTCAGGGTCCCTTCTCGACTCACAGTTCAGAATCCCAGACAAGGAATGGCCCCATACACCTCAGGTGAGTCCTCTGACCTCAATTAACATAATCCAGGTAAATACACACACAGAGAGACAAAGACAGAGAGACAGAGACACAGAGAGACAGAGACACAGAGACAGGAAAACAGAGACAGAGAGAGACAGACAGAGATAAAGAGACAAAGACAGAAAGACAGAGAGAGACAGAGATAAGGAGACAAAGACAGAAAGACAGAGAGGGACAGAGACAGAGACATAGAGACAGAAACAGAGAGGGTGGGGCAGAGGCCCATCTCATACCTCATTTAAAAGTCCTCATCTAGTCTTGCCCACCTCACTGGTGACTCAGAGCTGACCGAAATCAGCTTTGAAAGGGCCTTGACAGGTCAAAGTCTAGAACCTTAAAAAGGCTTAGAAGCAATCTCTTACTTACCCTCTGCGTCCATCCAGAAGACAGCGTGGGTGTGAAGAGGAAGTGGAAGTCTCTGGAGAAAAACCTGGTTTAGGCGTCAACATGGATTCAACTTTAGATTACATTAAAAGAAGCGGAGTGTGGCTGGAGAGAGGCTCAGCGGCTGTGAACTGCTGTTTTCAGAGGACCCAGGTTACATCTGCAGCACCCAAGAGGAGGCTCATAACCACCTGCAACTCCAACTCCAGGCCACCAGGCGCCCTCTGCTGGCCTTCAAGGACACTGCACCCACGTGCATACACTCACACAGACACACACCTATTTATATAATTTAAAAAAAAAATCCATCCTAAAAAGTAGACTCCCTACATGAAAGGAGGTGACAGTCCCCATGGATGACTTAATTCCTTCATGAGTTAATTCCTTCACTGTGCTCTCTTCTCAGTAGCATGAAGACACCATCTCAGGAGAAATTGGCAAGAAATGTCAACAGCCCGAGAACCATGTCAGACAGAAGTCGCTGAGGCCATTATAGTTGTCACATGGAAAGCTAAGTGGATGTGCTCTCTGCCGTTCTTCAGGGACAAGCCAGGACCAGGCATGTAAGTTATGGGGGATGCGGGGGGGAGGGTAGAGGGGGCAGGGAGGGCAGGGGAGGGGGGAGACGCTCGACTTTCGCCTAAGGAATTTAACCAGAGCTGACTGTTGTCAAAAGAGGCGGCCTTGGAAAGAAATCACACCAGCTAACGTTTATTGAAAAACAAATGAAAGGCCCTGAATTTTATTTCACTTATTTTGATTTTGCAATCCATTCCCATAGCCTTAAATGAAGAACATCACAGAAACTTATATGGAGACGGGGCTCAAGAATCTTCTATGTCTGATTACCACACGCAAGGACACTTAAAAAAAAAAAAAAACACTTCCAAAGCTCTTAGAGGCAAATACAAACACACCTCTATGCCCTTCCTTTTTTAAAGATTTATTTCTATTATTTTAAATGTGTGTGTCTGTCTGTCTGTCGGTCTGCCTGTGTCTGTTTGCTTGTTTCAGTCTGTGCACACAAATGCAGGAGCCTACAGACCAGGAGAGTCAGCCCCCCATGGATCTAGAATTTCAGGCCATTGGAATCCCCAAATGTAGGTGCCAGGAATTGAACTCAGGACCTTTGCAGGAGCAGAATATGTTCTTCATGGTCAACTTTCCAGTCCCCCTCCCCCTTTTTTAATATAAAAGACAATATAAGATGTGGTGTTTTTGCTTCAAGTTGGATATTGTCTGTATACCTTCTGTTGGCCTGATTCTCTGTTAAACCCATATAGGTAGCTAGTTAACTAGTAGCCCAGGCTAGCTCTGTTGAATTTCTTGATTCCCCCCAGCCTTGCACCACTTTTGAGACAAAAGTTTATATAGCCTAAGCTGGTCTCCAACTGCTAAGTAGCTGAAGATGACCTTGAACTCCTGATCCTGCTGCCTCTGCCTGCCACTGACTGGGATTATATGTGTGTGCCACTATGCCCAGTGCATACATAGATGGGGACAGAAGCCAGGGCCTCTGGCCAAGGGTCAAAGCGAGCGGCCTACCAACCAAGCCACACTCCCAGTCCAGGCCTTGTTGGATTCTTACTTTCATTATGTTCAGTCTCAGTTTTACAATTCCCACCTCATTCTTTTTTTTTTTAATTTCTCTTTTTTTTTCTTTTAAGATTTATTTATTTATTTCATGTATCTGAGTACACTGTCCCTGTCTTCAGACACACCAGAAGAGGGCATCAGATCCCCATTCCAGATGGTTGTGAAGCCACCATGTGGTTGCTGGGATTTGAACTCAGGACCTCTGGAAGAGCAGTCGGTGCTCCTAACCACTGAGCCATCTCTACAGCGTCCCACTTCGTTCTTTTTGAAGATTCTAATTCTCTGATAGAAGACTACACAACTTTTCACCCATTTGATTTTTAGGATATAAATTACAGTTAATTAACAGCCTTAAAAATCTAGATCACTTTGGGTCTGTTTCTGTTGTCTAGTTTTTTTAAAATTTCTTTACTTACTGAATGCTAGACGTTTTACACTTCACAATATGTGTAGGTTCTAGGGATTGAACTCAGGTCTCCAGGCCCACGCAGCAAGCAGCTGTATCCACTAAACCATCTTGCCAGCCCTATCCTAAAGCCTTATAAATTAGTATATTGAGATCGGTATTGATAACTGAAAAATCTTTTACACTAGATGGACATTATTCTAAGCAATTCATAATGTGTATATACGTTTCTTTTTTTCTGTGTCTATTTGGTTTGGCTTATTTTATCTTTAAAAGAACATGCTTGGCCGGGCGGTGGTGGCGCACACCTTTAATCCCAGCACTTGGGAGGCAGAGGCAGGAGGATTTCTGAGTTCGAGGCCAGCCTGGTCTACAAAGTGAGTTCCAGGACAGCCAAGGCTACACAGAGAAACCCTGTCTCGAAAAAACCAAAAAAAAAAAAAAAAAAAGAACATGCTTGTTTGTTTATTTATTTATTACTAGTGTGTATGGAGTGGCAGTGGGGGTGGGGGTTGAGCGCT
Organism: Tokudaia tokunoshimensis; assembly: GCA_036184795.1. NCBI lineage: Eukaryota > Metazoa > Chordata > Mammalia > Rodentia > Muridae > Tokudaia > Tokudaia tokunoshimensis. The sequence continues at coordinate 6,671,147 of BTHU01000021.1, read as the reverse complement.
TGACACAGCACATCTGTGAAAGTATTGCTAAAATTCCTTCCCAGGAGGAGACATAAACCATGTCTCTTCCTCCTTCCAAAGTCCCAATAACAAACGACCATGATGCCACCAAAGTTCATAAACCATTGCTTTTATTGGGCTCCCTTACAGAACAGAGATGAGAGCCTCCCAGGGTTGGCAGTAAACGGAGCCCCCTGCGCTAGCCTTCCCCAGCCTACATATGTGAAACCCTCCCTGAGCCCACATGTGATTAAGGCGGAGTTGGCTAACAGGGAGCAGGGAGCAGCCCAGGTGAGGGGCTCTTGACCCTCCCACTGCTCCACAAAGAGTATAAACAGCCAACAAGCCATCGTTTGCAAGGCGGCCCAGCTGAATTCCCCAGTATGGTAGTTGTTTGGCTCAGAGGACAGTCACTCATAACAGGAGGCCAGAGGAAAACTCTGTGGGCTTGGTTCTCTCCTTCTTTCTGCTTTTATGAGGTTGGGGATCAAACTCGTGTGGTCTGGCTGTCAGGGCTAGGGCTTTTAAGGCACTGGGCCATCTTGCTGACCCTGGTTTGATTTCTTTCCTTTTTTTTAAAAAAAAAATTTATTTATTCATATTAATGTATGAGTGCACTGTAGCTGTCTTCAGACAAACCAGAAGAGGACATCGGATCCCCACCACAGATGGTTGTGAAGCCACCATGTGGTTGCTGGGAATTGAACTCAGGACCTTTGGAAGAGTAGTTGGTGCTCTTAATCACTGAGCCATCTCTCCAGCCCTGGATTTCTTGATACAGGGTCTGTGATAGCTATTTTTGGTGGTCAACTTGACTACACAGATCTGGAGTTAATGAAAACCAAAAAAAAACAGAGGGGCACACCTGTGAGGATTTTTGTTTGTTTGTTTGTTTGATTTGCTTAATTGGAAAATCTACTTCTGGGACTGGACAGATGGCTCAGAGGTTAAGAGCACTGACTGCTCTTCTGAAGGTCCTGAGTTCAAATCCCAGCAACCACATGGTGGCTCACAACAATCCATAACGAGATCTGACTCTCTCTTCTGGAGTGTCTGAAGATAGCGACAGTGTACTTACATATAATAAGTAAATAAATCTTTAAAAAAGAAAAAAGGAAAATCCACTTCTAATCCAGATCTTTGAGGTGGGAAGACACAGCTTTAACCCAGATCTTTTGATCTGGGAAAACCCGCTTCTAATCTGGGCCACGCCTTCCACTAACCTATATACGGACATAGAAGAAGGAAGCTTTGGTTGTCGCTTGCCCTTGCCTTGGTAGCCGGTCCACTTCTTCACTGGCATTAAAGCAACTTCTTCAGGTTTCCAGTGGATACAGAAGTCCAGCAGAGACAGCCAGTCTCATCGACTGAACAAGTAGGGGATCCTTGGACTTTCTGTTCACAGCCAGCCATTGTTGGATTCGCTGAACCACAGCCTGTAAGTCATTCTAAGAACTCCCCTTTCTACGTATATAGAGAGATTCATTTTATAAGTCCTTTTTACTCTGGAGAACCTTGACTAATATAGGGTTTCCTGCAGCTCAGACTGGCCAGAACTTACTAGCTGAAGATGACCTTGAACTTAGCTGAAGATGACCTTGGACTTCTGCTTCTTTGTCTACACATTAGGGTCACGGGAGTAAACCCGCCATCGTGCCTGCCAAACGTGCCTTCTGCATCTGTTTCACAATAATGAGGATGGGACTCAGAGCATCTCAAGGAAACCCCAGCAGGCATGAGATTAATTTCTAAGTCCACCGAGCTCCAAAGCAGGAGTCTCCCCTCAACCCCGTGGCCATCCCTCCAGGGCCGTCTGCAGAAGGACAGCCACTGCAGAGTTCTAAGCCAGTTCTCTTAAGATGAGGCTTGCTAATGCCAGAGGAGCCATGTTGGCTATAGATATAGACGGGGACTGTTTTGGTTCAATTTCTGTGGCTGTAAGTGACTAGGTTATAAAGAACGGAGCCTCCTGTTGCATTCTGGGGGCTCTGGTGACCGTCCTCCAGCGGTGTGCTTTTTAATCTTCAGCCACGGTTGCCTTCTGGTCACAAGATAACGCCCATAGTTCCAGGCGATTCACCTGACAGAAAGAAGGAGCAGGCTTTGATCCTGGGGTGTACTCTTCCAAGTCTCTGTAGGCTGTCTCTGTAGCTATTTGGCCTGACGTGGGTCACATGCCTACTGACGAACTAATTCCTAGTCAAACTAGACAGCATTTCCCCGGCTAGCTCACACCAGGCACGTTTTGTGTCCTTGAAGCCTGAGAATCTGCCCACTCCCTAACACTCTTGTCTCTTCCCCAGCAGAGCCCAAAGAAGAGGGGGGACTGCCATCACCTCAGAAGAACTCCCACGGGCCTGGCTCTGTTCAGGTCTCTGCCAGCCTAGGTGCTGTCTTGAGGTGAGGAGAAGCTCTTCCGCCATTGCAGAGGCCAGTGGGGAGGATGCTGAGAGGAGATTGTGCAAGGGCAGTTAGGGGAGGGCAAGGGAAACCCGGTTATGAGTGTCCAGATGTGATGGACACATCATGAACCAGGTAGCTATGCTTCAAGGGTCTGGGTCCTCCCAAGAGTCCTCAGTTGCAACCTAGTCCCTGATGGCACGAGATGAAACATTTAGGCCCTGGCTGGATCATAGGGCTCCTCCTAGGAGTTCCGTCTATGCCCTTAGAAAAGACACTGGTCGGACAGGGCATCATGCCTGTGGTCCCAGCATCGGAAGGCTGAGGCGGGAGGACCAAGCGCGAAGGCTCTTCTCACCAGACCCCAGATGTGCTGGTGGCTTGCTTTGGCTCTTTCTCGCATCCAGGGTGGTGGGTCATATGTTCCTCATGTGTATCTACTTGAGGAGTTTCTGCTTTAGCAGTCCGAAGAGACTACAACGCTTAGCATGGCCATTCTTCCATACAGAATTAAAACGAAAACTCTCACAGACCAAGCATCCATTTTCCTCATTCCTAAGGCAGACCCAGAAGCCATACCTAGTGTGAAGAGTACCCTGGAGGTTAGGGGTTCAATAGAGGCTCTTATGGGGGTGCTGTCCTTATCCAGGCACTCAGGCCTATCCATCTGCCCCGCCCCCCGCCCTTGACCCCCCCCCCCCGCCAAGGTTCACCCCTGCCTCTGTTCTAGAGAACTCCCTCAGCCACCTTGTCCCATGGCCCTATCCTGGGCTCCTGACAGTCGGTGACAGCCTGATGGGCAGGGTAGAAAGAAAGGCCTGGCCCCTGGGGGTCAGTGTCATGTGGTGGTCATATTCTCATGTCCTGTCTCCTATGAGTCAAGTCTCAGACATGCCTGACCTTCCTGGGGACCACCCTGTCTGCTCTTTGTGTGTGTGTGTGTGTGTGTGCGTGCGCGCACACGCGTGCATGTGTGTGCTCTCGCGCATGCGTCTGTGCCTGTGCCTGCAGATGGCCAGAAGAAAGTATTGGATCCCCTAGAGCTAATGTGGGTGCTTAGAGCCAAAATGTGGTCGTTGTTTGCTCCCTAACCAATGAGCTATCTCAATAGTCCTTGAGCTACTTTCTGTCGGGGGGGAGGCAGGCTGGTTACCGGAAGGACCCCACACACTCCTGAAGGGTGAGGGGCGGGAGAAGCAGCCAGAGACAGCAAAGACGAAGTGGGGGCAGGGATGAAGATTTGGAAGCAGAGTGACCCCGGGACAGGCACAGAATAGAAACCTTTTCCTGTTCATTTCTCATCTCACCTCCTTCCGGGAAAGTCCTGCGTAGTGTGCCACGCGCAGTAGGTGCCTTGCATTTGGGGAGCAGGAGTCCTGCCTGTGGAAGCCCTCAGCACCCCTCCCTTCCATCCAGTCTCCACTGAACATAAACACTAACCACATAGAGGAAGGGTGGAGCCTTCCCAGTCTGTGCCACCCAGTCCCCAGAGTATTTCAGAGCCTCCCTGCTCTGCAGTGGGGATTTAATTAGGTGCACTAATTAGTCGCTGGATGCGAGAGACTGCGATGCAGGCGCCTGTGCGCTTGCAAACCGAGGATGGCTTCGGGCTGGTTGGTCATGCATAGGGAGAGCCGCCGCCAAGGGAGACTTGGCTGTACTTGGAGGTACCGCGCTAGGAAGTGGACCTCGATGGTGGTGTTCCCACTGTAACTCAGACACACCCATGTTCACTTATCTACATGTGTGCACACGTGCTCATACGTGCACACACACACACACCCAAGTCCGGGGAAAAGCAGTAGGCTTTCGTATTTTGTGGGGTTTTGTTTGTTTAATTGCTTTTTCTTGCTTCGGTTTTAAGATAAGATCTCATGTAGCCGAGGCTGACCTCAGACTTGCTGTGTAGCCAAGGATGCCCTTAAACTCTGGCTCCCGCTTATTCCTCTTCCCAAGTGAGATTATGAGCATGCATGGTCAACATGGCTCAGGAAAAGCAGTATGACTGTCACAGCTCCATATGTCAACCCACCTGAACTGTGCTAGAATCTTCTAAAGATTTATTATCTTATACTTATAGTACGTACACTGTAGCTGTCTTCAGACACACCAGAAGAGGGCATCAGATCTTGTTAGGGATGGTTGTAAGCCACCATGTGATTGGTGGGATTTGAACTCAAGACCATCGGAAGAGCAGTCGGTGCTCTTAACCAGTGAGCCGTCTCTCCAGCCCTAGAAGCTTCTTTTCAGCTAAATTCAAGGGTCATACAAAGAGTCCCCCAACCCACCCCATACAAATGCTAGCCCTCCACCTCACACCAGTTTTTAAGCAACACCTTCTCTAACCTTTAGGCTTTTCCAAAGGGAAATGCAAGTCCTCAAAATAGGGGTCCCAGTCCCCTGCTGTGTGGCCAGAGTGGACTGGGGACAGAAGTACTTCCTCCCATAACCATGTATCCTCCACAGTATTGGCCAGTGCCACTCTCAGGGGACAAGGATGTCCAGAGAGAGAGAGAGAGAGAGAGAAACTGAGAGAGAGAGAGAGAGAGAGAGAGAGAGAGAGAGAGACTGAGAGAGAGAGACTGAGAGAGAGAGAGAGACAGAGAGAGAGAGAGACAGAGAGAGAGAGAGACAGAGACAGAGAGAGAGAGACAGAGAGAGAGAGACTGAGAGAGAGAGAGAGAGAGAGACTGAGAGAGAGAGACTGAGAGAGCCTTGTAAGCCAGAGTGAGTTGTAAGATCAGAGTTTGTGGCAGCACACCTTTAATCCCAGCATTCAGGAAGGGCAGATGGGTGGACAGATCTCTGTGAGTTCGAGGCTAGCCTGCTCTACACAGTGAGTTCCAGAAAAGCCAGAGCTACTTAGTGAAACCCTGTCGCAAAGGACCAAAGAAGAAAGATCTCCGAGCCTCCATCTGTGTCACAAATTCAAGCTGTGTGGGATACAAGTAAAATCTCATGTTATGCACGCCACCTGCTGAGCTCAGGGTCTGGCGTGCAGTACGTGTTCAGTAAGGTTAGTCCCACCACAGCCAGGGCAAAGCCAACGTTCCCAGAACAGGGTCCTGTCTGGCCTTCTGGCCTGGCCGCCTCTTGCCTGCCTTCCGTGTCTCAGAAGACGACAGGTTATTAGGACAAATTTGATCGAAACGACGCATGGATTAGCATGTGCGAGGCAAAGTCTAATTCTGTTTACTGTTCTGGGGTGGCACACAATTATTACAGGAGCTGGGACAGAGTGTTTTTAATAACATTCCTTGTTAAGATTTAATTACAGGAAATTGCATTTTCTTAATCACTGAAAACTCAACTGGGCTAGGAAAAGAATCGTGATAATTTTGTGTGTGGCTTATTAAGTTCTTAGGATATTCTTTCTCTTACATTTTTCTTTTATTATGTGCTGCTGCTAAGTGCTTTTTAACCCTTGAAGCTGCAGACGCCCCCTGCCTCTCCCACCCCAGGCCCTAGACTCGTTTGCAAGCTGGGTGTCAGAATCCCATAATCAAAGAGAGAGAGCATGTGGTGTCAGAATCCAGCTGCTGGGGCGGAGAGACTGCCCTCTGCTCTTGTAGAGGACTAGAGTTTTTTTGTTGTTTAAAATATTTTCTTTTTATTCGTATGAGTACATTGTATAATGTTCAGACACACCAGAAGAGGGCATCGGATCCCATTACAGATGGTTGTGAGCCACCATGTGGTTGCTGGGATTTGAACTCAGGACCTCTGGAAGAGCAACTAGGGCTCTTAACTGCTGAGCCGTCTCTCCAGCCTGAGGACTAGAGTTTGATGCACAGCATGGTACACCCGTATCAGACGCCTCAAAACCAGCTCTAACTCTAGCTCTGAGGGGTCTGATGCCACCTTCTGGCCTTTGCAGGCACATGCGCGAGCGCGCGCACACACACGCACACACACACACACACACACACACACACACATGCACACAGGCGCACACATATTTTTTTAAAAAAGAATCCAGTTGAGCTCAGGCACTTATCCTGGCAGCCTTTCCCCTTTAACAGCTACGGACATTGTCCGTGAGTTACCTGGGGAAGGGAGTTTACACCAGAGGGGGGATTGGTGACCACATGTCCTGCTCTCCCTGTTCCCTCCCTGTGAGTCAGAAAGCCTGGCTGGGCTCGTACTGTGAAACTTCCCCCATCTCAGAAAGCTATGAGACCCCCCCACCCACTTCTATCACATGGGCTCTAATAGCTTCTCTTTAGCACCCCGATATGCTGTTGTCAATCTGCCTGTACATCCACTGTTAATAATTCAGCTAACGAATCCATCTCAGTGTCCCCTTGAACCCTCAGCCCAGACTTTTCCTAACCCAGGGAACTATGTCGGGGAAAGGCAGAGTGTTCACTCAGCCCTTAGTACCTGGACCTCGTTCTGGCCTTTCTGGGACCCTTGCTCCTTGGCAGGTCTACCTCCTGCCAGAAGCCTTCAGGAACCCGCAGAAATGGCTTTTTTACTCATGGGCACGGCTTGGGAATCTGGGGTTTACACTGTGTCCTGAGACTGACAGTCCGCTGGCAGAACTCTCTGTCCCCTGCCTGCCCTGTCTCTCTGGGGTGGGCAGACCCATGGGGTGTTTCTTCCTAATTGGCAAGATAGGAGATTTCCCTCCTGCTTGCTTATGCTCCAGATGTAGGATTCTGAAGTAGGCACAAAGAGAGCTCCATCCCGGGTGCAAGGGCTCTTTCTGCTGCCTCTGTGAGTGTGAGGGACACGGGAATGCTGGCAGTCACGAGGAAGCAGAAAACCCAAGGTATACAGAACCACAGCTTACTGATCCCTTCGGGAAATCATGCAGGAGGGATGCTAGCAAGCTGGTCACCGTCTCCGCGCCACGAGGAGCAAAGCTTATAAAATCGGTGTGAGGCCGAGAGGGACTCGTGATGTTTAAGCAAGAATTCTTTAGCTAAAAGAAGAACTCCTGGCTCTAAATATCTGGATTCCTGTCACTGCGCATGAGCGAGTACGTGAGTGTGCACATGCGTGATGTGAACATTTAATTGGGGCTGACTTACAGGTTCAGAGGTTCAGTCCATTACCATCAAGGCAGGAGCATGGCAGCATCCAGGCAGGCATGGTGCAGGAGGAGCTGAGAGTTCTACATCTTCATCTGAAGGATGCTAGCGGAAGACTGGCTTCCAGGCAGCTAGGATAAGGGTCTTAAAGCCCACACCCACAGTGCCACACCCACTCCAACAAGGCCACGCCCACTCCAACAGGGCCACACCTTCTACTAGTGCCACTCCCTGGGCTGAGCATATACAAACCATCACACAGCCTTTCCTTCAGAAATCATCACCTCTTTGGCAAATAAGCCCCACTTGTGTACTGCATTGTGGGACCTTAATGAGACGTGTGGCCACACACCAGGTTCTAGCCTGACTCTGCCTAGGCAGTCACCTGCCTGCAGCCACACTGTCCCCGCCTCCTGGTTACCTGACCGCCCAACTCACTATAAATAACACCCCTCAGCGCGTGGTCTCTCTCTCTCTGCCTGTTCTCTCCAGGCCCTCTTCTTTATCTCTCTGTCTTCTCCCCTTTCCACGTGGTCATGGCTTTTCTTATCTATTTTCTCTTCTTTCTTTATCTCTCTATCTCTTTTCTCTTTCTATTTTCTTAATAATAAAACATCAAAGCTATGGGTCACCTCTTATTAAACTCGCCACACGGAGCTAGCTGGTACGCGCCGTCTGAGATTCTGGGATTCAGCTAAGCAGACAGTCTGAGGACAGGTAACACGCAGAGAGATCCGGGATCTCTCTGTGGTCCCGCGCACCATGTGCAGGGACCGGCCGGCGGTGTGACTGCCCGCTCCCCGTTAGGCCGAGGCACGAGTGCATCTTGCCTGTTTCCCCAAACCCCCCCCTGCGGAACCGGGTCCTCTTGCGTCCTTTGCATATGTATGCTGCCTTGGCCCTACAGCGAGGCCTGCGCCCCTGTGTCCGTGCTCGCCAGGCCCTGCGCCCTTTTTCTTTTTTTTTTTCCCACACTGCATAAGGCGCCCTGGCAGCAAATGGCACCTAGCCCTCTTGGGTAAGTGAGAGCGAAGAGTCGCGAGTCACGGAGACACAGACTAAAGTTCTGAGTGGAAGGGTCTGATCTGACACATCTCCGAGTCTTTCTACTCTCCTCTAAACTTGAACCCCCAGCTGTCTTAATCCCGCACACACACACCCGCCCCCGCAGCCCCCAGTGGCCTCTCTGTTCCGAGTCGCTTTGGTGCCTTTGTTCTCATGGCTGGGGAAAGCAGGTTTGACAGCCTTAACCCCGATGGCAAAGTGCGGGACTTCAAAAGAGGCTTCAAGGAGCTGATGGATAATAGATGGCTGGAAGCATGAATGATACATATGTAGATAAATGATGGATAATAGGGTCTGCATGATGTATGGGCGGCTGCCAGGTAATAGGTGTGTGGATACACATGGAGAGAGGGAGGGAGGGAGGAGGGGAGCGAGGAGGGAGAGAGACAACAGACACAGTACTGCAGGAAGGACTAAGTCCACGATAAATGCCTTGAGACTAGATAGGCAGGGAGACTAGATGGAAGAACTTCAAAGGGAACTTACTGGACCCAGGGTTGGAGATCAAGTGGGCAGACCCCCAGCGCCTTCAGTGACAGCTTAGGAACTATCCAGGCGTCCATGGCAGACGGCAGGATGGGACTGATCAGTAAGAATGCCATCTCACGGACTGGTGATGATAATGATGTATGTACCCGGAGATAATGAATGGCTCAACCTGCTGCTAGATCAAGTTGCCTCCCGCCACCTTGAGAGCCATTAGCTGGCTGGGCATGCCAGCGGTGGGTGTTGCGCCTCTGCTACCCACAAGGGGACGATCGCGTTCGAGGCCTGTTCAGAGATGGTTTCCATGACGGTGGGACCACCTGATCTTCCTCTCTTCCCTCCCACTTCTCAGGCTCATAAATAATGGTCCTGATTGAAAACTGCTCCCCAAGGAAGAGCAAGAGAAAGGCTTCATGCTAAGTGGCTTGGCCTAGGCATTTGAGCCATTCTCTGCCACTCCCCTGCCGTCTTCCGGTCATGCTTTAAATCCTTCCCTTTTCTCTACCCTCTTCTTCCTACTCCCTAGACTCTAGTTCCTCCCTCAAATAGCCAGCCAAGTTATTGTTCTTGAAAATACAGGTGCCGATTCCAAGGAGAGGGGCTGAAGTTGGGTGGGTGTAGCTGATGAGCTCTTCCCGCGGGCTGACCCCTAGCATGGAGGTGCAAGCCTGTTCCAGCGGCCCCTCCACCAGCGGGTAGGGACAGCAGGATCCGGGATGGACAGCCTTGTGGAGAACCTTCCCTGGGATTCAGCTAAGGTGCAAAGGGTAAGACAGGAGAGGACCGGGGAGTGTGGTTACAGAGGATACTGGGGTTCCGTGAGAAAAGTTGTCATTTGGAGCCCAAGTTTCTTGGTAGGTCCTGGAAGCCGGAGGCAGGGCCAGCAGTCATGCAAAGGAGACAAAGTCACTGCCTGATAGAAATGCATTCCCAGCTGGGCAGCGGTGGCGCACGCCTTTAATCCCAGCACTTGGGAGGCAGAGGCAGGTGGATTTCTGAGTTCGAGGCCAGCTTTGGTCTACAGAGTGAGTTCCAGGACAGCCAGGGCTGTACAGAGAGAAACAAAAAAACAAACAAACAAACAAAAAAAAAAAAACATTCCCAGGGTCACGGAGTACAGGGACCATTCTGCAGGGAAAGTTCAGAGGTTTAACTGAACATCTCACTGCCTGGCAGTTGCGGACCTGCAGCTACCATCAAACTCGGGGAAGAAGGCTGTAAGAGAAGGCTCTTAGAAGGGGTAGTTAACAGGGGGAGGGGGTTCCCTTCCTCTACTTCAGCCCCCTTATTCCTCCTGAGAGCAAAGGAAACCATCTGGCACGCCTGTCCCTGCCTCTGCCTGGAGGAAACGCCACAAAAGTGGCATTAAGCCACAAGCAAGATGCCAGGCGTGGTGGTGCACGCCAATCTCTGTGGGTTTGAAGCCAGCCTGGTCTACATAGTGAAAGCCTGTCTCAAAGAAAAACAAAACAAAAAAAAATGCAACAGGAAAACAAGCACAGAGGGAAGAGGGAGGAATAGTCGGACAGACAGACTGACCAAGGTTGACCAGGGTGGGCCAAAGGTCAGAAAGGCCGGGGTAGCCAAGGTAGAGTGATGTGTAGTGCGGCGTAGGAGTCACCGTAGGAGAGGGGCATTGGGGGCAGATCACAGCAGGGCCAGTTTGTCACGGAAGGGTTTTGAGCAGGGGAGTCTCAGGCTCAGATCTGTAATGTGGAGGGTGGTTTCAGATGGTACGGGAGCCTGGGAAGGCACTTAAGGAGTTTCTGTGAAGTGAAAGTGGACGGCAGGGAGCCGTGCAGTATCGTGAGGACGTCTTTAAGGGAGATTCATGAGACATTTTGGTGATTCAGAGGACAGGACCCAGGAGGAAGGAAACAGATGGCAAAATGGCCACCCAGACAGCATCAAATGGCAGTTCGACACTCTGAAAGGTCACACGGAGGGAGAGTGGGCTTAGGGAAGGAGTTTCGACTTGGAATGTGCTATGTTTGAGGCATTCAAGAACACCCAGCCTCGCTACAAGGAGCAGTTGGAAATTCTGCCCAGAGTCTAAGGGCCAAGGCTGGAGTCCCAGCCTACATTGTGGCTGAAGACCCTGTGGGGACCAGAGCTGACTGGTCAGGAGAGAGAACTGAGCCTGTGTCAGAATAGGTAGTGGGAAGAACCTGATAGGGAGGCTATGTCCCTGGGAGAGGTACCTCGATGGGAGTTGGGAGAGTGAGGTCACAGACAGGACACAGGAGGCAGCAGAGGCAGATGTGGAACAGCGGAAAGCATCTATGAGAGTCACTCAAGGTGCCTGCTAAGTTGGCGCTAGACATCTTATTAATGATCCAGTTTGGCAGGACGCAGGGGCCATTCCATCTGAGTCCTTCAAGGACAGCTTAGTGAGGGTGTGGGCTGGGGGTCGGGGGAGAGAAGCCAGCAAGGGATGCTAACTCGAGCTAAAGTTCAAAGAGGGGTGTCCCCCATGCTGTCCGTTGGAGTAATAGAGCCCCTTAAAACCAGAAAAGATGTGGGCAGAATCTGAAGGGGGATCTACCAATGTGTTTATTACATTTATATTTGTGTGTGTGTGTGTGTGCGTGCGTGCGTGCGTGCGTGCGTGCCTGCCTGCCTGCCTGCCTGCCTGCCTGCCTGCCTGCCTGCCTGCCTGTCTGTCTGTCTGTCTGTCTGTCTGTCTGTCGTTTGTCTGTCTATGTATGCCTGCCAAGATATGGGCTTGGAGGAACAAAGACAACTTGTAGGAGGTGATTCTGTCCTTCCATTATGCGGCTCCTGGGATTTTACTTCGGCTGTCGGGCTTGGCAGCCGGTGCCTTTACCCACAAAGTTATCTCTCCAGCCCCTTGAAAGGGACTTCCGGCTTTTCAGATCGAGGAAAATGGGAGGAGGGAATCTCTTCCTCTTAGGCTGTGTCAGGCAGGGAAGAGGGACATTCGTCAACAATCAGGGCCAATCACAAAGACGCAACTTGTGCTGGTTCAGGAAGTGGTCCTGGCGATGTCAGCTGTCCCCAGAACATCAGGCTCTATTCTGAGTCCTGCAAATCCACCCAAGGCCAGGGCTGAGCTCAGTCGGTAGGGTACTAGCATGCGCAAGGCTTGGGCACCGTGCAAACTACCGTGGTGGCATTACACTCATCATCCCAGCATTTAGGAACTAGAGGAAAGAAGATCAGAAGTTCAAGGTCATCCTCAGCCACCTAGTGAGTTCCAAGCTGGATACCTTGACCCAATTAATCAATATCAATCAATCAATCAACAAGATCCTAGCCCAGGCTGGTAGGCTCCAATGTCCCCACACTGACCACAGGCTGCATCATTAGTAAGATCAGGCAGTGCCAACCCGAAGACCCTGCTGTCTCTAAGCATCTGTCTACCTGACTGCCACACCCCTCTCTGGTAAGACCTGCCCCCTCTGTCTCTCATCCCAGAGGGAAGACCTGTGCTTCCCGGACGGTCCCAACAGCAAGGTTCTAAGTGGCCCGGTTCAGGTCACCATCCCCACTCCAGAGTCAATCATTCTGCCGACAATGTGGGGGTCAGAAATGGAACCGGAAGCCCAAGAAATAGTCACCTTAGGATCCCTCAGGGAAGTGAGAGCAGCTGCCGTGCCAAGGCTCCTGGGATTGGAGCTGGCACCCTCATGTTTCACTGTGAAGAAAGGTCTGAGGGGGCTGGAGAGATGGCTCGGCGGGTAAGAGCACCGACTGCTCCTCCGAAGGTGCTGAGTTCAAATCCCAGCAACCACATGGTAGCTCACAACTATCTGTAATGAGATCTGATGCCCTCTTCTGGTGTGTGTGAAGACAGCTACATTGTACTTAGATGCAATAAATAAATAAATCTTAAAAGGTGTGAGGGCATGGGGGGAGGGGATGTCTTTGGTTTATTTAAGGCTGGAGGTGTGTGTAAGAAACACAGAGGATGGAAAGGTGGCTCATCTGCTCAAGATTTAAAGATACATGCTGCCAAGTCCTGACCCAGATGACTTAGATGACTTGAGTTCAATCTCTAGGACCTGTACAGTGGAGGGAAAGGTCCAACTCTCAACAGTTGTCTTTTGACATCCAGTCATGGGCGCACGTGCACACACACACACACACTCACGCACACACGCAAAAATAAAATTTTAAAACCTAAAGGACGCAGAGATCTGTATGCTCACTCACGAAAACACACATGCTTGTACACATGAGGCACACGTGCATGATTAAGTAAACATACGAGATCTTATATCAGACAGGGTAGGCAAAGTTACACTGCAGTAATGAGTCCAAAACCTCCACAGATCAAGCCGCAAAGTTCCGTTCTGCCTCAGGCTTCAGTCCCTCAGGGGCTTGACTCATCACAACAGCCCCAGGACCCAGGCCGATGGAAATGCTACAGCTCACACCTGCTTGGGAAGGGGTACAGGGGTGAGGGTGGGGGTTGGGGGAGACATGACCACATGTGCTTCTGAGACACAAAAGTAAATTCTACCGGCTAGAAATGCTCATTGGCCAGAATTGGTCACACGGCCAGCCCATCCAACCACCTAGAGGCTGGGAGCCCCACTGAGTTCTCAGCAAATTTTATTAATGACTGCCATGCCTACCTATAATAGGTGTATGTATGTGTGTATATGTGCATGCACACACAGGTTCTCTCTTCACACACACACACATACACACACATACATCCTATGGTCGCAGACTCCTGTCCAATCCCTGTGCCCAGCCATCAGTGTCCAAAGTCCCCAGCTAGGTGCCTGCTGTCATAGACACCCTCCCCCCCAGACACACACGCGCACACACACACACACACACGCACACACACACACCCACTTTGTTTCAGGCACCAATGGCTGCCTCCAGCTCTTCTGTCTGGTTCTCTGGGTCTATTCTTCCAGTTTCTCTTTCCTGGTGGTCCCCACCCTCCCCCCCTCCTGCCAGGAAGAGATAAGAGGGACAGCTGTGTGTTTATTCAGTGACACCTCACCAACGACACTTGCTTCAGGTTTCTGGCTGGGGTGTTAGAATCCCCTCCCTTTTCCCCTTCACTTGCCTTGTGAGCTCTCTAAGCACAAGCTGGTGACAAAAGGAGGGGCTGTCTCAGCTAGAACGGCAACGCAACGGGGTGATGTCCAGAAGACCTTGGGGTGCAAACAGCAGGCAGAGACAAAGAGCCAAGACACAGTACAGAGGCAGGAGAGATGGTTCAGAGGGTAAAGTGTTTGCCATACAAGCAGGAAGCCCTGAGCCTGCCTCCCCAGCCAGCACCCACGTACATATCTGGGCCCGGTGGTAGACATCTCCAGTCCCAGGGGCAGAGGCATGAGGATCCCTGGGGCTTGCTACTCAGCCCAGGCTGGCCTAACTGGTGAGCTCCCTGTAGAGCACTTGCGTGCAAACATGCATGAAGGAAAAGAAATCGTATAGTACAGCAGAAAGATTCTGTAATGCAGACAGACAGACAGACGGACGGACAGCATGGGGAGGCCAGAGGACAACTGGAGGGAGTCAGGTCTCACGGGTTCTGCAGGCTGAACTCAAGTTTTTTGAGACTTGCCCGCAAGCTCCTGTACCTACTGAAGCATCTCGTCAGCCCTAGGGTGAATTGAAAGGTAGGGAGGAGGTGTGGTCCTTTCCAAGAGAGCTGCAGAGATTTGAGGCGGGGTGGGGTGGGCGGTGGGGGGATCTGCTTGAAGTGCAAGCAGGGCCTTGGAGATTCCTTGGAGATCTTTCTGTCAGAGGAGTCATGGCTGGGGTCTGAGCTATGTGGTACCCCAACTGCCTGCGCCTCAATGCTGGGGCCTGCTTGTGTGGGACTGTCCTCTGAGCCAATCACTCACCATCTTGGGGAGATTCAGTTGTACCTGCTGGTCCATTCCTGCTGAATTTGCTGTTTTTGCCTCCTCATGGGGGGATGGGGAGGGTCACAAGACCCTCACCTGAGTATCTGGCCTGTTGTATGTAATTCTGTTCTAACTGTGTATGGCCTTGGGACAGGGCTAGAGTGTACACAGGCAGAGAGAAGACTAGGGAAGTAGAACTTGATCCATCAATTCTGCTGGGGGAAGTCAGCCCGTAGTCCCTGCTGGGTAAAGACTTTCTGGTATGGCATCTTGAGGGGAAAGAGGTCCCTGTAAGTAACTGCTCAACTATGCTCAGGTTGAATCTAGTAAGCTCATTGGCTCCCCCAGAGTGAACTTTGGTGGAACTGAGCCTCGGATTGTTACTGGGATTTTTGGAGAAGTGACGGTCTCCCCATGGGAAGGAATTTTAACACTGCTCTAGCCTTGGCTAGGCCAGATGATTGTGGAGAGATAGGAAGCAGGCCCCATTCTGTATGGGAGCAAAGGAATGCAAGGGAAGCAGAACCCTGCCTTTCGGGAGCCCAGACCTAAGCAAAGACTCGAGCTGTTCATGCAACACCCCTTTGGCCATTCCCATCCCCCGGTGCAAGGATCAGGGAGTCCATGCACCTGCAGGTCTGCTGTATACAGACTGCAAGCAACTCCCAGTTACATAATGACAAACAGGACCGAGAGCTACAAAGGAGCAACTCCCAGTTACAAAATGACAAACGGGGCCATGAGTCACAGAGGAAAAGAACCCCATACTCTAGCAACGGGGGTCACCTTAAACTCCATGTTCTTCCAAACCAGAGTCAAAACCCTCCCTGGTCAACAAGAAAAGAAGTGGGTGTGGCACCATGTGGGAGTGGGAAAGGGGCCTTGATGGGGGTGGTGAACCTCCAACAAATCCATACAGCATCCCCATGTTTGATCACTACCTCAAGACCCAAGGAAATGCAGGACATGCGTTGGGGGTCATGGTGAGGGGAGACCAGTGAGGTGGTCTTGACTCTGGGATATATTGAGAGATAAGTGTGGCAAATGCTGGGCACCCTGGTGTGTTGGCCCTAATCTAGGCTCTCTCAGCTAAACTCTAGGATAAAAGAGAGTCGTGGGGAAGAGTTGGCCAATATGTGTGGAGAAGTTGCTCCTGGATTAGCTTCTGTCAGGTCTCAGGCTCTTGGGGATAAAGCAAGGCCTCCTTGGCAGAAGCAGCCAAGCTTCCTGACTGGCTCCTCTATCCCCCATACGCTTATCATCTGCAACATCCCTTTGGCTTGCCAGAGGTCAGCATGCATGTGTCACTGTTGAGAAGTGGTGGACCTTTTAGGGGACATAGGGCCTCAAAGGGTTGCTACCTTTGTGGAGACATCAGGTCCCCTCTTCTGTTTCTTTCCTCTCTGTGTCTCAGATGCCACAGGACAAGCAGGCCTTCTTCTGCTAGTAACGTCCAGAGTTGCCACAGGCCCAAAGCAACAGGGGACCGAGTGACCGTGGACGGAGACTTCTAGAACCGTGAGTCGGAACGAACCTCTCGTCTTTCTAAGTTGGCTTATCGGAGGTATTTGTTATAGCAACGGAAAGCTGACGGATACTTCTGGTCCCTTCTTTTGCTGCCATGCCTCAGCCTCTGCCTAGACTGTACCCTCTGTTTGGGACACCCTCCCCACTGCCCAGCTCTTAAATATCCTAGGAGACTCAGTCTAGTCTGGAAGGATAATGGTGGTTCCACTTTCCACTCGGCAACATCTCAGTGATGACTGCTTCCTCAGCTGAAAGGGAAGGGGCCAGGGGCCAGAGTCTGCGAGAGAGAAAATGGTCTCAAAGTGGAAGACATGCTGGTCCAAGTTCAGCAGAAAGGTCTGGGTCAGGTTTTAGTAGCCAGGGGTTCTGGGGTGGGAGTGGAGTGGGAGGGTCACAGGCTTTAAGTAGAAAGAGCAGTAGGCAGACTGAGGAGCAGAGGGCACGCAGGGGATGCTGGGTAATTGAGACCAGACTGGAAGGAAGGTCAGGGGACGGAAGATGCTGCAGACACCAATGACAGGTGCCCGGATGGGAATGACCACTCAGGGCAGAGACCATCTTGGGGT
Source organism: Tokudaia tokunoshimensis (assembly GCA_036184795.1). NCBI lineage: Eukaryota > Metazoa > Chordata > Mammalia > Rodentia > Muridae > Tokudaia > Tokudaia tokunoshimensis. The sequence continues at coordinate 6,654,227 of BTHU01000021.1, read as the reverse complement.
GTGGTGAGCAGTGCCAAACCCCAACAAAGTGGATCTCCACATGTGATTTTTACCCAGCGGGCCATCGTCTGCCTCCATGAGCTTTATATGCTACCAAGACAGAGGCAAGGAAGGAATTGAGTGGAACCACAAAAGGCCACCCTAAGTCTGAAAGCTGGCTGAAGAGACCAAAGCTAATAGCTCCCATGCACGTCGGTGGCTTTTCCTGAATTCAGCTGGGTGTGGGGATGTCTGAAGTCCCTTGTGCAGCATGTTTTGGGTCCACAGAGAGGCATGAGTGAGGCGGGATCTCTGACCCACATGACCACCCTGTCAGCATTCCCTGAGATGTTCCTGACCTCTGGAGAGAAGGTCAGACTGCCCTGGGCCTGATGGCCACCTATACCATTCCTCAGACACTGGGCTTTGCAGACCCACCCCAGCCACAGTAGGAACAGCACACAAGACCCGTTTTGGGAACTTAGCCAAAGTTTGGTGCTAGGAAGATGCTTGTGGAGGGAGAGTGAGGTCCGGATTTGAACTTGAGATACCAGGAGGTCACATCAAGAGAAATGGCACCCACTTTTCCCTAGCTACCAGGTAAAGATGGGAAAGGAGGGGTGTGGTGAGAGAGGGAGAAGGTGGGAGCGGGTTCTTGTGGAGGGGCAAGCAAATAGAGCAGCCCAAGTTAGAAAGAATCAGAAACCTGCTGACCCAGGCAACAGGCCAGTTTCCAGAGCCTTCTCCCTCCTCCGCCTGCAGAAACACCTGTTCCACAAAGCATCAGGGCCTCTTGATAGTCACACCCTCGCTGGGTTAGGGGGCCAGACCAGAACACCCTCTGAGTGTATAGCTGGCCTCTCTAGCTTATTTGCTCTGAAACACTTCATCTTTACTTAATGCCCAGGTTAGCTTCAAATTCACCATCCTCTTGGCTCTCTGTGGATCCGAATCCTCATAGTTTCTAAACACTGGGATCGCAGGCTCACCCAGGATCTGGCTGTAAATGTCCCCCACCGCCCTGAGTTCAAAGCCTGTCCCACACAAGGGCTCAGGGACATGCAGTAGTTGGAGAAACCAGAGAGAAGTGGTCCTAGTAGGAAGCTGGGGAGCTTCCCCACCCCTGCCTGGCTCAGTAGGGGTCCTGAGGCCATAGCCAGAAGACCCCTGGCTTCCTGACCTGCACTATGCCTAGGGAAGGAGGCTGCTCAGAAAGCAGTCAGTGGCCTCGGCCTCCCAGACATCTAGGTCAGGACTTATTGCTTTCCCGATAGAACAGTGGTTCTCAACCTATGGGTTGCGACCCCCATAGGGTAGCATATCAGCTACCCTGCCTATCAGATTTTACATTATGACTCATAACAGTAGCAAAGTTACAGTTATGAAGTAGCAATGAAATAATTTTATGGGGGTGGGGGGAGTCAACATAACACAAAGAAACATATTAAAGGGTCTCAGCGTTAGGAAGCTTGAGAACCCACGGGAACAGGGAGGGACTTAGAAGATACAAAGTGACCGGCTTACCAAAAGGTCTAGAAACACTAGCTGGGCAGTGGCGGTGCACATCTTTAATCCCAGCACTTGGGAGGCCGAGGCAGGCAGATTTCTGTGTTCGAGGCCAGCCTGGTCTACAGAGTGAGTTCTAGAGAAACCCTGTCTGGAAAAACAAAATAAATAAATAAATAAAAATAGGAGATAGCTGGAGAGATGGCTCAGCGGTTAAGGGCATTGACTGTTCTTCCGAAGGTCCTGAGTTCAAATCCCAGCAACCACATGATGGCTCACATCCATCTGTAATGAGATCTGATGCCCTCTTCCGGGGTGTCTGAAGACAGCTACAGTGTACTTACAGATAATAAATAAATAAATCTTTTAAAAAAGAAAAGAAAAACAAAACAAAATGCTCTACTCCCCTACGCTGTAGGAAGGACTGTAATGAGGGGCTACACACCTCTCGGCCCCTCACCCCCTTGCATATGGCAAAGGGTTCCTCCCTCCTCCACAGCCCCTTGACAAGCCTCCACTGCATGGCTTATAGATTGTGATGGCCCAATGAAAAGCCAGTCCTTAAATGTCACTCACAGAGAGAAATAAAGTGAGGCGGGGGCAGGGGGAGGCAGGGCAGGGGACCAGACAAGCATTGGACATGGCATGATCTGAGGTGGGCACCATGGGTGTGAGGGTCAGACGCCGGAGCAGGCCAGTGGGATGTGAGATCTGGGGTTAATGGGAAATGCACCCTGACCGTTGAGTGATCGTTATCTTCGGTAATGATGCCTGCTTCTCCGGGAAGGCAGCTAAACGTGTGGGCTTGCCGCCGCCTGGGCACCAACCCCAAGCCCGTCTGCGTTCTTCCGGATCCTTTCTCCCCAAGTTGCCTGCACAGCAGTTAGAAATTGATAACAATAAAGGGCATGACCACCAACCGAAGCCAGGCACCAAGTGCTGTATGGTCCAGTCTGGCTTTCTAGCATAGCAGGCTAATTCTGGAGGGAGTGAGATCAGCTTCCCCTGCCCCTGGAGGCATCTCAGGTGGAGATGGGAAGGCAGGCGCGGTGGTAGTACACACTTATAATCCCAGCACTCAAGTGGTAGAAACAGGAGGGTCTCAAGTTCAAGGTTAACCTTGGCTGTGTAGAGAGTTTCAGGAAAGCCAGAGATATAGGATACCCTGTTCTCCAAAAGCAGAGCTGGAAAGATGGATCTCAGGTTAAGAGGCCTTGCTGCTCTTACAAGGGGGACCCGAACTCTGTTCCCAGCACCTCTACGGTAGCTTACAACTGACTGAAACTCCAATTCCAAAGGATCTGACGCCCTCTTCTGGCCGCTGAGGGTACTGCATGTGCATATGTGCATGATACGCAGACATGCCTCCACACCCCCACACGCATAAAACAGCTTGCTCATAAGAAGGAAAAAATGGATGAGAGATTTCAGGTTCCTCTGGCAAGAGAATGAACCTGGGGCCTCCTCAGTTCCACGCTTCCTGCCTCCACCCACTCTATAATCTTACTGCTTTGTGCAATAAACAAAGCTCTAGTTTTATTTTCAAACCACACCCACCTAGAATCTCAGCGTGTCCTCACCTCAGAAAACTTGTATTACATTTTTACTTATTTAGCAGGGGTATGTGTGTGTATGCGTGTGGGCACAACGTTCAGAAGTCAGTTCTCGCCTTCCACCGTGTGGGTTCCAGAGACCCAATTCAGGTTATTTGACTTGGTGGCAAGTGCCTTGACTTACGGAGTCATCTAGGTGCTCCAATGCCATGACCAGTGCTTGTCTGGTACCGCCCCCCCCACCTCTATTTTCTCGATGAGTGACATTTAAGGGCTGGCTTTTCATTGGGCTATCACAATTTATAAGCCGTGCAGTGGAGGCTTAGGATTTTAAACAAATCATTTTAAAACAAACGCCAGGGTGTTTTCACCTCTGCTGGGGCTAGTTTGTGGTCAGCACCCTTTTCCACCCATCTCATTGCCCTGATGGCTCCGCCCACCCACAAGACTCCATCCCTAGTCTCCGCCCATCCACACAAGACTCCACCCCTAGTCAGTATTCACCTAGGAACCTCCCTCTCAGGCTGTCCCTCCCTCCTCACCCTTTCCATTGCCGGGCTTTAGACAAATAAAATGCTATGTCATGTTTCTTTTTCTGGCAGGCATCCTTTAGCCAAGCTGGCCCTCTTTGTGTCATTAACCGCCCCCTGTGCCCCCCGCGGTTGGTACTGTCACCATTCCTTTATCCTTGGAGTCCCAGGGGGCTTGTAACTATGTGCCATAGCCTGGCCATCCTTCTCAACATCCTATGCATCCATGACCACACCTTAGAGCATCGGGCTACCGACAAAGTACAAATACGGTCAGTTCTTCCTGCTACGGTGTTCCTTTAGGTTCTCCCTCTCCTGAGCAGACTTGTTGGTCTGTTGTCTCTGAAGTTGGTGGGAAAAGAAAGAAATAGACAAAAAAAAAAAAAAAAAAAGAGGGGGGCTGGGACAGCTCATTGGGTAAAAGTGCTTGCTACCCAAGCATGAAGATGAGAATTAAAATCCCCAGCATCAGGCCGGGCAGTGGTGGCACACACCTTTAATCCCAGCACTTGGGAGGCAGAGGCAGGTGGATTTCTGAGTTCGAGGCCAGCCTGGTCTACAGAGTGAGTTCCAGGACAGTCAAGGCTACACAGAGAAACCCTGTCTTGAAAAACTAAAAAAAACCAAACAAACAAACAAACAAATCTTCAGCTTCTGTGTACAAAGCTAACCATGGCCAATCTAAGCCTATAACTCCAGCGGTGTGAGGGGTAGAGACCGGGGGATTGCTGGGACTTGCTGGCTGCCAGTCTAGCTCCAGATTCAGGAAGACCCTGTCTCAAGAGAATAGGTCAGACTAATAGAGCAAGAGACTGCTCCTCTGCTCTGGCCTCCACTTGCTCCCCATCCCACAACTCTCTCTCTCTCTCTCTCTCTCTCTCTCTCTCTCTCTCTCTCTCTCTCTCTCTCTCTCACATACACACACACACACACACACACACACAGAGAGAGAGAGAAAATATAAAAGTGTTTTAAAAGAGATACCAAAATTAACATCAACAATGCTTTTGCTGCTGTGGTGTGCTCTCCAGTCCTCTGAGTGAGGTGGTTATTATCACCCCGTTCTGTGAGTCAAATTTTTAACTACTTCCGTGCCCACTGCACTGGTATCACCCCTCACCCCCCTCCTCCATTTGGCAGTTGAGAAGTTAAGGAACTTATCCAAAGCCCGGCTGCTAGATAAACAGAATGAGCAGTCAGATTAGAATTTTGGATAAGCGAGGACTTATTTTAAAATTGCGTATGCAATATCCCACATTGCATACATATTTTAATTTAAATAGGCACCTTGGCAATCTGTCGGTGCCTGGAAATCTGTCCAAGGTCACAGGGCTAGTGACAGTGTGCTGAGGACAAGGACCCGGGCTCCCTCCTCAGCCCTGCCTGTCTAGCTGATACAGTGGGACCTTCTCCAAGGCCCTGGTGGCCAGGGAGGCAAGCAGATGGCTCGGGTCTGTTGAGTAAATCAAACCAAAGAGGGTAGGGAACAACTTGGACGGAAGACTAGGCTCCTTTTCATGCAGAACAAAGTCACCCGTGCTGATTCGTCTTGCTTTGGGGTCACTTAGCTCAAGAGAGTTGAGGTCAGAGGCTGTGGCCTGATCACCTGGGGATGCCAGGGCTAGCTTCCAGTGGCTGCCTGATCAAGTATTTAAACCAATTCCTTTCTACCTTGCCCAGCCCCGCCCAACTCCAGCCTGGCTCCGCCTAGCCCTGGATGGCTCCGCCCATCCACAAATGACTCCACCCCTAGTCCTTATTCACTTAGGAGCTGCCCTCACGCCCAACTCCTGCTGGGATTGGCCTGGCCAAAGCATCGCTATTCTTCTCTCTCTCCTGTGAGCTCCTGTCTGCAGCCTCAAACCCCAAAGCAGACTACCTCATCCAGCCTCTAGGAGCTTCAAGGCCTTCCCTCTTACCCGGCTGAGCCCTGAGAGGCAATCCCAAGCCTTCCCCACTGGAAACTCGCAGCCTGGTGTCCCAGGCTGCCACACAGATGTATGCTCACGTTGTGCATGGAATAATGCGTTTAATTACTTCTTCGAAGGCCGGGCTAATAATAGCGCTTTGCACGGAGGGCCTCGGTCACAGAGGAAAAGCCATGAAAAAGCTCGGCACTGTTCCCAGTAATTTAAAAGCTCCCGTGAACACAGCGTCGCTCTCCTCAAGAGACAGAGGAACTGTGCAGAAAATGCTGTACATTTTCACTTTTAACTCGCCGTTTTGATCCTCTGAGGTCCTCAGGATGTGGGGCGCACCAAGACTGGAGTAGTGGGGCCAATTCCAACGTATGGTGGAAAGAGCCCCTCCAAAGTGCGGGTTCTGAGGAACTCCCCAAGTAATCTGGTCTCAGTAATCATATAAAGAATAATAGCTGAAGGCTTAGCCCCACAATGACCAAGTCTTGGTCAGACTTGGGCTGTGTTTTTTTAGTAGTTTGGTTTTTGATTGTTGTTGTTGTTGTGGTGGTGGTGGTGGTTGTATTGTGTTGTTTTTAAGACAGGCTCTTATATGAACCAGGCTGACTTCAAAGTTTCTGTGTAGCGGAGGATGACCTTGAACTTCTGATCCTCCTGCCTCCACCTCCTGAGTGCTGGGATTCCAGGCCTGTGTTACCATTCCCAAACTACTAGGTGCTGATGATTAAACCCTGGGGTTCCCACTTGCTAGGTGAACACTCAACCAATGAAGGCACATCCCTACCCTCCGGTCAGGTTACTCGTAGCCAGAAACCTCGGCTCTCCACTGATCTGCATGTGAATCCGGAGACTGTTTTGCCCATCTGAGTAGAAGCATTTGGTCTCTGGGCCTCTGTCAGATGAGGGGTGTGGGCCAAGGTACGTCATGCCCAGATCTTCCCATTCTCTTCAGCAACAGTACAAGCAGGGGCAGCATTTCTTGCCAAATGAGCACGTTTAGATGAGCATCTCAAAACTGCCCGACACGGGCTGGAGAGATGGATCAGCGGTTAAGAGCACTGACTATTCTTCAGAAGGTCCTGAGTTCAAATCCCAGCAACCACATAGTGGCTCACAACCGTCCATAATGAGATCTAACGCCCTCTTCTGGAGTGTCCGAAGACAACTACAGTGTGCTCACATATAATAAATAAACTTTAAAAGAAAAAAAAAACCTTCCTGACACGCCTGAGGAGCTCAGTCGACTTCGCATGAGGTGCACAAACATCAATCGCTATTAGCGTTAGCTTTTGAAAGCTCAGGGTTTTGAAACAGATCAAGGACCCACGGAGATGAAGCTGCGAGAGCAGCCCTACAGACCAGTTCAAGTGGAAAAGAAAATCCAACATTCTGCAAGCTTGATATAACCCTGTAATCCCAGCATTCAGGAGACTGAGGCAAGAGCCTGGTAGGTTCAAAGCTGGCCCGGGCCACATAGCAAGGCCCCGAGACGCAATCAAAACAGAATAAATAAAACCAAGAAAACCACTCTTCAAGTCAAACAAAATGGGGTCCGTGGTCTATGCACAGCTCTGGGATCCATGTATACCTCAGATTTTGTCCTTCAGAAAGCCTTCCATCCTCCACTTGAAACAGAATCTCTTTACTGACCAGGAACACCTCAAGTAGCCTCTGCTGTCCAGCAAGCCACAGGGATCCTCTTGTCCCCAACTCCCAGTACTGGGGACAGAGATGTGCACCACTGTGCCTGACTTTTTTGGTGTGGGTGCTGGGGAGTAAACTCAGGTCCTCATGATGGCCCAGCAAACCCATCTCTCAGCAGTCAGCTCAACTGGCCGAGACTTGTCTAGTATCCACCACCTTTGTAACTTAAACCCCAGCTCTCCCAGTCAAACATAGAAACCATGCTGCCTGGAAGCCACTACAAGTCCATAAAGCACCTTCCCCAGTTTTCTATACATAGAAACTGAGGTTAGGGACCATCTCGTGATTCGTTCTTGTGCTGGCTGTCACTGCTCAAGGCCTTCACAGGGGACACTGTCCTGCTGCGCTACTCTGCTCTTGGGCAGTCCCTGTCCCTCTCAAGGTTAGGTTTTGCCTCCCCTAAAAAACGAATGAAGGGCATAGGTTGGATGACAACCTAGCAAAAGTTGGATGCCAGAGAGCCCAACTACGTGACCTGGGTCACCCCAGCCCCTGGGCCTCTTCCAACATTTCCCATTTGTCACCGCTTTCAGGAATAGGTGGTTACAGCGGTTGCCAAGCAACCATAAAAATGGAAAGTCCGAGTTCAGATACTCAGAAGCCCATGTAAATGTTGGGTGGGCCTGGAGGTCTGCCTACCCATAATTCCATCCTCAGAAAGTGGAGACAGGGGTCCCCAAGAGCAAGCTGGCTAGGGGAACTAGCCAAGTCATTTAGCTCTGGGTTTGACTGAGAGAGCCTGCCTCAGTGGATACTATGGAAAGGCAGCAGAGGTGATTCCTGACAGTGACCTTGAGCCTCCACAAGGGTACACACATGTGCCCACACACACACACATGTGCCCCCACACACACACGTGCCCACATACATGTGCCCACACACACGTGCCCACACACACGTGCCCACACACACGTGCCCACATACATGTGCCCACACACACATGTGCCCACACACACACGTGCCCACACACACACGTGCCCACACACACACATGCCCCCACACACACGTGCCCACACACACACGTGCCCACACACACACGTGCCCACACACACACGTGCCCACACACACACGTGCCCACACACACACATGCCCCCACACACACGTGCCCACACACACGTGCCCACACACACACGTGCCCACATACATGTGCCCACACACACATGTGCCCACACACACACGTGCCCACACACACACACGTGCCCACACACACATGTGCCCACACACATGTGCCCCCCACACACATGTGCCCCCCACACATGTGCCCACATACATGTGCCCACACACACATGTGCCCACATACATGTGCCCACACACACGTGCCCACACACACATGTGCCCACACACATGTGCCCCACACACACACATGTGCTCCCCCACACATGTGCCCACACACACTCGTGCCCACACACATGCAAACACACATCCACACAAGGAAACAGGAAAAGAAGATTGTCACCACAATTCTACCTTCCTTGGGAAACCCCTTGACCATAAAGAAAACTTTGCACAACCCCAGAAATATAGGCAAATAAAACAGATCTACCAATCAAATACTGATGCTAGAGCATAAAGATTCTTTTAAAAACAATTCTTTGATATACATATTAGCTTATCATTTATTAAAGATGAAAGCCAATTTGCATACTAATAAGATAGACGTGTTCATCCATTCTGAAATGAAGCATTAATTCTCAGATGACTATTTGAGGCTAAACTAGTTTGCTTCTTGTTGCTATGATAAAACACCCGACCAAAAGCAGCTTTAGGAAGGAAAGGTTTTATTTGACTTATACTTCCGGGTCATTGTTCATCCGAGGGGGGGGGGTCAGGGTAGGAACTCAAAGCAGGAACTGGAAGCAGAAGCCATGGAAGAATGCTGTTTGCTGACTTGTTGACAGGCTCATGCACAGGTAGCCTTCCTATAACCCAAGCCCACCTGCCTAGGAATGGTGCCGCCCACAGTGGGCTGGGTCCTCCCACATCGATCATCAGTTAAGACAGTCTCTCAAAGCTATGACTGTAGGTCAATCTGATATAGACGATTCTTTAGTTGTCTCTCCCATTGTCTCTAACTTGTGTCAAACTGACAATGGAAACAATAATAACCAGGACACAGTGTTTCCAGTGTTCTTCAGGGTTGATGGATATCTTGGTTTCATAATCACCAGTCCCGGGAATGCTCCTCCTATTAACACATAGAACAAAGTTGCAGAAATGGTTGGAAACTTTGTCCTACTCCCCAGACAAGATTCATTTAACAACTTTTTTTTTCTTTTAGTGAAATTCAAGTTGGCAACTCTAACAGAAAAAAAAAATACCAAACATTCTAACACAATACAAACTCATTTGATATTTACCTGCCAAGGAATAATGGTAAGAGAATATCAAGTCTTTGTTTTCTGTAATTAAACCATCTTGTTACTATTAGAATAGAAAACTTTGCAGGTATGGTCAAAACACGGCAGTTCATAGCAGATAGTGGCCCGGAATCTGAGCAGGGGTGATGTGCAGGCAGTGATAGTTACTGAAGTATATGTAGCTGTGGATACAGAGTATGTTGAGACCCAAGGCTGTAATGAAGTCACAGGACGCAGCACGAGGGAGCAGAGCCAGAATCATCCGAGATTTGTGACATGTTTGATTTTTGAATGAATCTCTGACTGTTGTGTATACTGTCCAAGGCCCCCAGGGGTGGCCTGACTTGCCAAGACCTTCTTAAACTTCTCTGGGAGAATTCAGTGTCTACACCCCAACGCGGAAGGAGACTATGCAGAAGGTGCAGTCTAGGATCGCCACACCGACAGCTCACCAAATAGAATCTGTCCCTTCTAGAATCCTGTGGCAGCCAGGAGCACTGCCGGGCACCAAGAGACCTTTTACATACCATATGGCTATAGAATTAATAACGTGCTGTAAGCAAAGATTGGAAAGGAGATTAGGGGACCCGGCTCCTGTAGTGGAGCTATTAAGAAGGAAGGAATCCTGGTGGCACAGCAGAGGAAATGGGACCCTGGCCTCCTCTTAGATACTGGGCAAACACCAGGCAGGGGAGTATCCCTAACCAGCTCAACGTGTCTGTTGTCGGCCATAAAGATGCAGCTTATTGGAGGGACAACAGCTAAGGATAACAAAATGACCTCTTCGGAGGGGACAAGGAGGCAGTTAATTACCCTCAACAAAGGATGTGCAGAGCCACAGCCAACCTCAGATGCAAGGAGACTGTCACCTCCACAGAGGCCCCAGGGCTCAGGCAGGAAGAGGGATGGTGCCCAGCAGGCCTTGGCTCCCCACCCCTCTAAGGCAGGGCTGAGGACACATCTCTCTTACCTCAGTGGCCCAGCCCAGCACATGCCTCCCAACCTGTGATGTTCTCCATTTTTGCATGACCAAGCCAAGCTGTCCCTACTCCCATTTTCCCTGACTGCTGAAGGTCAAAGTGCAACCTGACCTTGGGCAGGTCATCCTCTCTATTTTGGGGGGTCTGTGTTATCTGTAAAATGGGGCTCTGCAGCCCCCAGCAGCCTCCTGTAGCTCTCATCTGGAGGACGGGGCTGGGGAAGCGGTGTCGCTCCACGTCATATATTATGTTCCTATTAGAAGCCGCCTCATGAGGGTGGTGTGGGGATGCAGAAGGCTTGCAGAGCACGTAGTCCAGGGTGACACTGAGGAAGGCCACGGCACAAGTCTACCAGTCGCAGGATGCTAGCTTTCATCTCCCCGTAGGCCTATAGCTCTGGGCTTCCCATGCCCTCTGAGAAGCCCATGACATAGTTACTCTTGTCCTCACAATAAGATAGCGTTTCCTGGCACCGGTTGGCACCAAGCTAGAAGGTGACCCTCATGGGTGGCCTATCCATCCTGCTTCTGGTGGCCTCCAGGGATGGTGGGCGGAGACAGATGGGAGCTGGGGAAGGGAGCTGACCTCTTGGGCACTCTAGATACATGTAGACATGGAGAGGAGAGGAGACACAAAGGCACATAGAGACAGGCACACAGAGCAACACACACGCACGCGCACACACGCAGACACACTTCCCCTGCCCCGTCCTCCATATGAGAACTATGGGAGGCTGCTGGGGGCTGCAGAACTCCTGACTCTGGAGTTCCTTAAATGGATTTTCACAGACACACACTAATTAACCCCCCCCAACCCCTGGGTCATTCCCCCACCCCAAGTCTGCCAGTGTCCCTCTTTCCAGGTCCTCCAGAACTGCTGAGGTCTCTCAACCTTCTCTGGTCCCTGCTGACCTCAGGCAAAACCTCAGTCACAGCCCGGATCCTTGGTAATGTTAGATTCTCTGGGAGGAAGCGGTGGTTCTCAGCAGGACAGTCCAGCTCTGCCCCCAGAGAACCTGGCTGAATTAGCCAAAGCAAAAGGAGGTTGGTGATCCTGATCCAGATGATGGTGATCTGTCGCCAAGTCGAGCCTCCAGACTTGGTTTCCTCCACAGGGGGCGCTAGCTGGCTCACAGTAGGTGACCTGTGGGCCTCCGAGCCCCCACAATCCCCCGATATCCTCCTCCCCCATCATTGTCCCTGGCGTGAACAAGCTGGCCATTCTTCCTCTCTGACAAGTAAAGGAACCTTGATCAGGTGTTGATAGCAGCCTGGGCTCAGACTCTGCCTCCTCCAGGGCCTTGAGAAAGCTGGGCCTCAGTTTCCTAGTCTGTAAACTAGTCTCTGTTTTGGGTCTTGTCAGAATGTGGCATGTTTCTTTGATCCACCAAGGAAAAATTGCACACAGTGTGGTGGGCGGGATAGAGGAGGGCCAGACAGGCGAGTTTCTACCTTGAAGCCTAGTGGGGGCAGAGCCCTGGCAGGCTGTGTTAGCACCAAGGGCAGCCATCCTGATCCACCTACCTCTGTTCCTCCCATCTCCTGATGGCTGGCTTTAGAAATGTTCCCTGCAAAAGGGCACAGCGCTTGGGGTGGTGCTGGCCTTCCTAGAGCCCAGCACAGTGTGGAGGCTGGCAGAGAGTGGGTTTCATGGAACACATGGAATATTCCCAGTGTCGTGACATACGGTCAGAGCTGATTCAATAACGCCACCATTGTTAGTATCCATTTGGCTGCTTGGGTCATCTTGTGATGTCTGGTTTGATATTTAACAGTATGATTGGCCCACATGGTGGACGGTCCAGAGCTAGGGCCAGGTCCTTGGCCTCTCTGCCCTCCCCTGGCAAGTGCCACACATGCACGCCAGAGGAAGGAGAGACAGTGACTTTAAACGATAGTTCCATGCTCCGCCACAGTGCTTAGCGCATTTGACAAGCCATCAAAATGACTTTGCTGTGGCAAGCTTCATTAAAACGGGAGCGTGGCGCTCTAGTATGCAAACGGGGCCACTTTATTACTTTTTAATTTGTTTATAGAAAGCCCTTGTTTGGTGTGTGCCATCTTTACAAATAGAGACAAACGGGCCTGTCGCCTCCAAGCTGTGATATCCCTGGATGAACAGGCTGGCCCCGTGCTGGGCTCCACACTCGGTTACCTTTAATTGAACCTAACATGCTCCGGGATGAGGAGACAGCTCAGTCAGTAGTGTTTGCCACACAAACACTAGGACCTGAGTTTAAAGGCCAGGTATGGGCAGGCCTGGGGAGGGCAGACAGGCTGATTTCTGGGGCTCCCTGGGATCCCAGATAGCCTTGTGAACCCCAGGTTCAGTGAGAGGCTGTATCAGAAGAAAGTAAGTCAGGGAGCAATAACAGACATTGTATAAGAGACATTGACCTCCAGTTACATACACACACACGTGCACACATATATATGTACACACACACGTATATATACAAGAACATATGTACATACACACATGTGCACACATATACATGCACACATGTATGCACACAAGAGCACATGTACACACAGACATACATACATGTACACACCTGAATGCACACATCCACATACCCAAGCACATGTGCACACATATGCATGTGCACATGTACACACACAAACACATGCATGCACACATACAACATGCCCACGTGTGTATACATACATACATGTATATGTACACACGCATGCACATGAACACACGCACACAAAGAATATGACATAGTTTCGAACTATGTAGAAGGCTGGGGGAGGTGACAGAGAGTGTGTGACTGAGTGACCCTAGGAGACACTTGTCTGTCTCTGGACTTCCTTCTCTGTCCTCGAGGTCAGTGATCTAAGCTAGTGGACCCCTAGCCTCTGCAGCTCTGGTACTCTGCTCCCCAAGGCAACTCTCTTCATTAGAATAAAACAAAATCCTCAAATCACCACGTGAATTTTGAAAATGGGTCTGATGAAGTGAGGAAGACCGGTGCCGTGTCAGACCCTGGCCCGAGGCCCCAACAGTGAATCAGAACAGCCCCCTGTCTCAGCGCCAGCCCAGTCCTCTAGCTGCAACTGTCATGTATGACAGTGGGGCTTATGTGTGCGCATGCAAGGGCTCGAACCTGACATCCAGAGGTCAGCGTCAGACATTGATTCTCAGGAGGGTCCACCCTGTTTTTTGAGACCTGAAACTCATTGAGTAAGCTATGTTGTCTGACCAGTGAACGCCGAAGGTTCACACCTCCCTAGCGCTGGGGTTACAATCGCACACCATAGCAGGCGTTTCTGGTGCCTTGGAAGCAATGCTGTTGCAGCTATGGTGACAGCTGAGATACTCACACAGCATGTGCCAGGCACTGCCCTAATCCCTGCGGGTTATGATCACCTCGAGGCATGTTATTCCCCCACTTCATGGATGAGGAAACTGAGGCATGGCGAGATGAAGGAAAGTGAGCACGGTTGCACTGCGGTTGAGTGGAAGAGGCCAGACAACAATGTGTCAGACCCTTTCCTTTCTGTTCTCGGTCCAGCACGGGAAAGATCATCTCTGGCAGTTTGAAGTAAAGGCCTCTGGGAGGCTACTGGAATTCATTGTTGAGGTTTTAAGTTACAAAGACTATTGTGAAGAGCGAAAGATCAGAACTGTCCTGTTGAATGTCATGACACCTGCCTTTGACAGAATTCTCAGTGACAAGAGACTGGTAGGAGACAGCATGTCACTTTGGCTGGAGGACATAAGGAGGAGGGTGTTAGAGTCACAGTTCTGAGACACTGTGTCCCAGCAAAAGCCCTCCTGGCTTCTCTGCCGGTTCTCCTTTTACATAAAAAATACCCGAAGCCCAGAGACATCCGGGTGACTTTCTAGGGGTCATACAAACATTCTCCAGAAGGCAAGCCCACTCAGTTCAAAGACCATTCAGTAGGACATCTGCCATGACATTATATTCTCAAGGAGACTAGAAGTCGAAGAGGAAGCCCAAAGGCTAGCTCCCCCCACAGGCTCGGCTAGCTCCCCCCACAGGCTGAATCACAGCCAGGGGCTACTTTGTGCCTAAATGTAGCAGCCACAGTGGGACCCTCACTTAAAGGTTTAAACTGATTTTCCGAGAGAGAGAGAGAGAGAGAGAGAGAGAGAGAGAGAGAGAGAGAGAGAGAGAGAGAGAGAGCCAAACACCCACCAATCTTTTGTTTGGAATTTGTGGGGGGTGTCGGAGGAGGAATCCTCTAACCTCTCAGAAACTCCTTAACTCCAGGAAAATGAAAGTGGCCTCCTACCTGCCTCTCCTACCACCTTTTAAGCTAATGGCACAGGCGCAGAGGGGCAGGGGCAGCTTATTTGTAAGTCTGCCCATCCCCCACTTCACTGTGCAGGATACAGGTTCCCCACCCACCCACCCACCCAAGGCATCACAGAACCAGATGGGAAGGAGGTGACTTGTCCTGCAGGGGACTGTCCTGGAAACAAGCGTTCCCTAGCAGGTGGCCAGGGGAAGGGCGGGAGCTCCTCCTGGGGTCTGCAGTGGAGGCAGTAGCCTATTACTGTGGTTCCCCCTCCTCTTGCTACAGCTGAAAACCCACAGGGCTTTCGTGGCAAATTTGTGTATCTGGTGCTTGGTGCTTTCCGCTTTCCTCCCCGTGGGGACTGTCAGCGACTCAGAGAAAAGAAGCAACGTGGTCTCCCCTAATTTCAAAGTCAGTTCCTGAGTTAATAATAAATTAGCTGGGGCGGCGGGGAGGACTAGATGGGGTGCACCCATCAGAGTGGAGGGGGTTTCTCTAGAAACAGCTTCTGGGGGTCAGGAGGAGGACTAGAAGCTCTGGGAGCTGAGGACGGACGGACGGACGGACGGACACACACACACACACACACACACACACACACACACACACACACACGCGGCAGCTCTGGGAGCCCTCCCCCAGGATGGGAGGGGGTACAGCCATTCTTTTACCTCTCTGACTCCTTCTCAGGGGAGGGAGGGGCACTCGGCCAGACCTTCAGCACAGCCTGGTAACCCCACTTCCCAGAAGAAGGGCAGGAAGCTGTTTTCTGAAATAACGAAGTTCCTTGTCTCTTTGGAATGTTCCGCCAAACCCATTCACCTCCCAGGAAGAGCACAGCAGCCACACCAGGTGGAAGTCAGCAGTCCCAACACCCATCAGATTCTGTTATTCCTCCCAGACTCAGGGCTTCCTGAAGACCAGGGTCTCTGCTCTCAGGCAGGAAGCTCAATCAATTCCTGTCAAAGCGATGATCACTGAGGGACACGGAGACTGCTGTGGGGGACATTGGAGAAGGTTAGTTTCCCAAGATGCTTCAGTAAGGACAAGATGGAAAGATATAGAGAAGATGGCCATCATCGTGAGGGGACAGGGTGAGGGCACTGTAGAGACTTGGTGGCCTATGATGGCCGGATGTGGGTAAGATGGCTGCCACCGTGAGGACTCTAGTGGCAGTGCGAGAACACTGGGCGTGGTTAGCTCCCAAGACACTGGGATGTGGGCAATATGGCTGCCCTGTAGTACAGGGGAGCTGCTATGTACTACGTCCAAGAAGACCTATGATTAAAAATAGAGGACTTGAGTTTCCTTTCCGAGCAGGTCCGTTGGAGGTAGTTTGCCTCTTACAGCATGAAGTGAGGCTTCTGAGGACAGGCCGGGCACCAGCTGACATAGGTGGTCACTTGTCACTTCTCAGACACTAATGGAGTGGTGTTCCAGCTTGTATGAGGACCTGCTCATCCTTCATGAGGGAAACTGGGGCGCAGCAGAAGAGGGGAGGGGAATGTGTCCACAGTCACTAGTTAGCAAGCTGACTGCCCTTTCTCTCTGCCCTTGGCTGTCTCCACACCCCACACCCCCAACTCCCTGCACACAAACACCATCTGCTCCTTCAGCACTGGGATTTCCTTTAAAAATTATTTGTCTCCGGTGAGGTCTGAGGTGGGCCAAGGGATGATGTGTGAGCACAGCGCTGGTCTAGAAAGGGCAGGGAGGGTGAGCCCCTGTCACTTCTGGGATGCAAGGGACAGGGCCTCCTCCTGTGTCTGAGTTTCCTCCCAAGACATATCCCTCTCTGGGCCTGTGGCTTCTTCTCAGGGCCTCTCTACACTTTGAACCCAGGTCCTAGTCCCTCCAAATGCTGCTGAAAGCCAGTGGACTTGATGCGGGGGGGCGGGGGGGAGGGAATCAAGTATGGGGTGAGGCTCTGCTGGAAAAGAGGCTTCATATAGAATCCAGGTCCCCCCCACATGGAGGTCTTTGGGGATGCTGGGGACCCAGGAGGAGCTGTTGAGACTGCCCCATAGTAAAGAAGGCTGGGGGTGGGGTAGGGAGAGGACACGGTGCAGACAGCTGAGGGGTCTGAGCTGAGTGCAGACAGTGCTCTACCAGCTGGGCCTGGGACCTGGTCAGAAAACCCTGGAGAACAGAAACTTTTAACCCAGCCAGGTATCTTTAATCCCAACAGTGGGAAGGCAGATGGATCACAGCGAGTTCGAGGCCAGCCTGGTCTACAGAGTGAACTCCAGGACAGTCAGGGCTACACAGAGAAACCCTGTCTCCAAAAAACCAAAAATAAACAAAACAAAAACAAAGAAAAGAAAGAAAGAAATAGAAGGACTCTAAAACCAAGTCAAATTAAATTAAATCAGGCTGCCTGAGATGACCATATTTTCCACCTTACCAAGACACAGCCCACCATGCCACTAAGGAACCCCTCCTCCTTTGGGTTGGGTGACCCCACAACTACCGATATGCAAGATACTGGAGGCAGAAGCCACTAAACATCTCCTGCTTTCTTTTGTGGCTCTCTTGATCCCAAGGAACTGAAGGCAGGGGCGGGGCGGGGGGAGGGAGGATTCCCTATGAGGACTCATTAGGGATGTCCACAGCAGGAATGGGTCTCCCCCCTCCCCCGCCCCCATCCCCCCTCCTCCCAGCCCCAGGGCCATTTCCCCTGAAGTGTATTCACGCTGGGCGCTGAAGCCTCAGAGGCAATTGACTAGATTTCAATCAGAAATCCATCTCCCTTAAGGACAGCTTTGGATGAAAGGCACAAGTAACCTGCAATCTAGATGCTGATGCTGATGTTGAGCCTGAAGGGGGAGCTGAGATGGCCTAGCCGTCGCAGCCCCCAGGTAGGGCAGAAACCCACTCAGCCTCCAGGTAACATGGGACAGCTAGGAGCTAGCCTGCTTTCCCTCCTGCCACAGACCCAACCCTGAGCTTGGCAGGAAAGGTTTGTTAACCAGCTGTCCCGGGTGACCCACACCATCGAGGCTCCCAGAGACTTAGCTAAAGAGTCACAAGTGTCCTTAAAGTCGGGGGTGGGGTGGGGGGCTACAGGGTACCCATCTCCACCCTGTTGACCAGTTGCCACTGTGCCTACTGGTCCCTCTCTGAGGCTGGACGGTGGTCAGGAAAGGGTCACTTCAAGAGAGGCGAGCAGTCGCCTGATCCTCTTTCTTGGAGACCCCGCAGGGCGGGCAGAGGAGGGGCCGCGGGGACATGAGGGAACCCACAGAGCATCGCTGGTAAATAATGCACGCCTCCTGGTCCCGGCTGCCGCAGGTAGCGTATCAAAGTAATACCGCGAGACGGATTGCGGTGTAATCGCCATAATTTAGGGCCCCGTGGGTGAGGCCGTTTCGAAAAAGCTGCACACCCGGGTGGGCCAAGGTGACTGGAGCGCCTGCACCGGCTTTGACCTCTGGATTTCCTCCAAGCTAAGAGAATCCATAAAAAATTCAGAAGCCCAGGCTGTCTCCCAGCAAATGGGGTGTGGGTAGAGAGATTGTCCCATCCATCTAGACCCGGGCAGGATGGATGCTCTCGGGCCCGCAAGGAGAGAGATGCGCTGAGCCAAAGCCACCTCTGGCAGGTGTCTCGGAAGCGCCATACACGTGACCCAGGTGCCCGGCCACCAAATTATATTTTCATTAGAGTTTAGATGGTCCCCGTGGCGACTAG